>JASDQU010104119.1:54813-77488 GCA_032191745.1 Picea mariana
ATTTGTTGTCCAAGCTCCACAGAATCAGATCCATCTAAGTACTCATGTTTGAGCCAACTGCGAAGACCCTTCTTGTTGTGATGAATTTTGGCAATGGAAAAATATTCTCAATCAGATGTTGAGGCCTTCTAATCATTAGTTAGCACTTTTAAGCCGACTAAAGGAGCTCACCCATTGCAAAAAATATTTCTTAAGAGGATGGATGTCACTCCCCAGTTAGACCTTCCGATTCCATCTATGAGGAAAATAAACCTTATCATCTCTAAGCACACTCTAGTGGGAAATTTTACATGCCTATGGGCCAATGCAAGATCCTTAAAATCATGGGTAGGAGATAAATGGGCTCCCAAGCTACAGGGTAATGTATTGTCATTTTCTTTAGGAATATGTTGTTTTTTTTCTTTTATTATCATTTTCTCTAAGCCCTGCTTCATGGAATCCAAGCATTTATTTTCGACTTGGTGGTCACTTGATTTTAACCCAGAAGAAGAAATCATGGTGGCCCCAATGTGAATTAGAATGCCTCATTTTATACTAATGATATAGGATGAAAATACTCTTAGAGATATATGGAACAAGCTTGGGAGATTCATTGATTGAGTAGAACCAATAGGAAATTCATACTCCTATGCCAAAATATGTGTGGATGTGGACCTAGAGAAGGGCCTCCCAAAGGAAATTTGAATTAATGGGAAGATGGAGTCATCTACAAGCCCTAGATTATGGGAAAATTTCATTCAAATGCAACTTCTGATATGAATATGGACACTTCACCAAAAATTGTTCAAAAACCCCAAAAATTAAGTCATTTCCACATTAGAAAATGAATTCCTCTAATAATCAACAACTTACTCCTTGTAAGCTAATCACTAATAAATAAAGAAAGAATAACCCTAAGATACTAAAGCAATTTTGATTTAAAAGTTAAACTCAAACCTTAAAACCAATTTCCATGTCCTAATATATGATTCAATCAAAATAATAAAAAATTCAAAAGAAATACATGTCTTATGAGACATCATATTCTTATTTTTAGAAGGAAACTGAAGCTTTTATATTATATAAAACACTTTGCTGAAGCAACAACAAAAACTAGAAGTTCTTTCACAAAAATGTGACATATTTCCAAAGTATATATGCCTTCTGAAACACTAAAAAATATACATACTACCTTTATAGACATCCACACTATCTGATTACAGTATTTCTTGACCAGTTTCCCTAACAAAAAGATGATTTTGAAATACATTAGTTAATTGTTGATCCATGATCTTGCACCTCCTACACTCCAATTTATTGTGGATAATATTATTCAATATCCATAGGAGCTTCTTCCAATCCCCGTTGTCCGTCTTCTCAATTCCCATGATGAGATGCCTCAAAAACATGGAATATGGAAAGTGATCGAATGGGACGAGGTATGATCAAAGTTCTTAAACACTGGCACTATATTTCCAATCTTTCAATGCGTTGAGTGAAGTATTGCTTTAGGTTCCCAAATTTGTCCGATAAATACTGAAGATCATAATGATTTGCTTCAGCTATCTCTTTATGACGACGAAGAATTTGTTTGAGTTCCCTCCAAGAAATATGCATGCTCTATTTGAAACATGATCCACAACTATCAATATATATGAACCATCCTCCTCTTGGCACTAAGCTGACAGACTTGTTTGATATGAAGGAAAATGGATCACTAACACTAGCATGCCACAAGCCTTTCATGGTCCTATTCCTATAAACTACATTCATTGTGTTGGGGTGTTTAAGATCAGAAAAATAAACAAAAAGATAACCCTTTTAAGTGAAAATTATTGTTGCATGATAGTACCCAAAATAAGCAAGGCCATGGGTTCCCTCATCATCCTCACCAAGAGACCGTTAAAAGAGAGCAAGATTTCATGTTCTTCCTATATTAATAACAACTCGTGAAGAAATGACAGAATAGAGAACATATATGTTCAACAACCCATTCCTCATACCATAATTATTGCATAAATGAACAACAAGGAATAAGCTAAAAGGGGAAAGGGCCAAATTCTGAAATGGAATGTCACTGGATAATAGTCCTAAATAAATAAACTCAACAAGACACCCAGACCCTAAGAAAATCGAACTAGAGTGAATACAACCATCAACAACCTTGCCTTCACAGGAGAAAACAAGAGGGAATTCACCTAGAAAACTAGAACCAAGGTAAATATCAATGTTATTTACACTTGACCTTTTTCTAGTAGAAAATTAGCTCAATTATATTAATAAAATATAATTTTTAACATCCGCATGACCATATTTGCCTTTAATGTCATGGCATATAGCTGACCGCTAAACAAAAAATCCAGAGGAAACATTCCAATATACATCCAAAGAAGAGCTCCATACAGGACCAAAACTCTTCAAAATATGCAAAAAGACTTGGAACCTTAAATCAAAAACCACCACAGTCTAGAAAATAGTGAAAAATACATATCCTAGCTACTCTCAAAACTGTGAGAAACTTTCCAAAAATGGAAGGATAGTTAAGGAAAATATAATAGATGTTGATAAGGCATTGTTGACCCTCCATACCACCTGACCATTTGTGGAGCAAGATATATCCTTCAGGTTCCAGTAATGCTTTCTTTGATAGCTCATCCGCCTCTTTGTCGAATTCACGATATATGTGAAAAAAACTGGTGGCCAAAAACTTACTTCTTAAAATCCCGATTCTTTGTTTCCAGCCTTCAATGGAGCTAACTCACAGATAACTCTTGTTATTTAACTAGTCTATGATTACTTTTGAGTCTCCAAGAATCTGAAGCTTGTGAATGGACATATAATTTACTATAAAAAGTGTTGCCCATACTCCCATTAGTTCTGCCTTCGTATTAGTTCCAACTCCACAATTCAAGTAGCACTTATAAACTGTTGTAACTGCAAGTTTTATAATACCCCCGACCCCACTACACAGTCCATTTTCTTGTGCTGCTCCATCAAAACAAGCCAGATGGAACTCATTTGAATAATCTATCCAATATGAGCTTAAAGAAGGAGTAATCTTTTTGACCACAGGTTTACAAGTGTCCTTATAACAACCGATTGAACTGAAGGATCCTTTCCTTCAAAGATAGCTGAATTCCTTTCTAATGAGATAAAACAACAAATATTAGACGCAAGATAGAATGGTACATTCTTATCCGTTGTTCAGTTTGTAAGACAAGCATCTAAATCATTCCCACTCCAATCCTGATTGTAATTTTTGATAAATTTAATTTTCAACCAGATAAGTTTAGTGAAGGGATAATGTATAAACAAGTGATCAATGTCTTCAATATACCCTTTGCATAAATGACAACGACCAGGGCCCATCCACCCTCTAATTTGTAAATTATTCCAGGTCATAATTTTGTTCTCCATTGCCAGCCACAGAAAGAGCTTGATTTTTTGTTGAATGTCCCACTTCCAAAATCTTTTTCGCCAATCTGTAAGAATCAACAAGTTTAGTGTAGATATTAAGGCCACATAAACATTCTTTGCCGAAGGGATCCCAATGAATCACACCCAATCAATAATAGTTCATCTTCATTATCATATGATGATACTCATGAGGCTTGAAGAGATCGCTTGAAGCAATCCCACTTTGTTGTCAGATCACCTGATATATCCAGGTCCGAACTATTGATCCAAGAAGATAAAAAGGATTCTCGATCGAGAGGTCTCCAAGCCTTAGCTAAAACTGTAATATGTTTCTATCTAAGAACTTCAAGGAGTGAATGAGAAAGGAAGGATGCATTTCCCATCCCCATAATTCTATCCCTTCCTAGAGCCACATGATGACCCATGCCAGGATTCCAGCTCAACCAGTTTGTAATCAAATGTACATAATTTAAAAGGATGTTCGATATTTTTGATGCCGAAAGTTGGTGAAAAGTGGTTGATCTAAACCAATTTTTGACTGTAATAAAAGGGAGATACTTCTCCTTTATCACTTTTTCCCATAATAATTCCTTTGTTAGAACTCGCCAAAGGGTCATCGCTGCCAGAGCTTTGCTGAATGAAAAGATATTATGAAAACCCCAACCACCATTATGTTTTGGTCGAGCTAGAGTCTCCCAACGACAGAGGTGGTAATGATTTGAATTACCAATTCCATTCTAAAGAAATTTATAAAGTAATTTCCTTAACTTGTGTAGTATGGATAGAGGAACTGAAGCGAGAGTTAACCAATAAACATGCTGACTTTCCAGAACGACTTTACACAGTGTGTACCTGCCACCCAAGGACAACCACCTGTAGCTCCAATGGTTAATCTTCTTTTCCACTTTGGTCAAAATCCATAACCAGTCTTCAGATTTCTATAATCCAAACTTTAAGAAGTATCCAAGATATTTGAAGCCCACAGAGAGATCCGTGAAGTTACACGGAGGAAAATATTGAAAGATGAAAATTCTGTCTCCGAGAGTCCTGAATAATGCATTGTCGATTTTAATGAATTTACCTTTAAACCCGAAGCCAAACAAAACTTTTGAACAAGACTCTCGATATCCTTCCATTCCTGCACTGAAGCATTTGTCAGAAGTAAAACATCATCAACAAATAAAAGGTGTAGGATTTTTGTAAGTCTAGAAACTTTGATTCCTTTAAAGATTCCTTCCCTTTGGCTTGATTTTAATAACAGGTTCAGACTTTACATCACCAGAATAAACAGTAAAGGTGACAACGGGCACCCCTATCGAAGTCCTCTACCACTTCTGAAAAAATCCGTGGCCTCCCCATTAATTAAAACTGCAAAGGACGCATAATTCACACAAGCCATAATCCAGTTTGTCATTTGAGTTCCAAACCCCACTTGAATTAAAATCAATCTAAGAAAATCCCAATTAATGCAATCGTAAGCTTTCTGTAGGTCTAGATTTAGAATGAGAGATTTTAAATTTTTCTTTTTAACACTGTGTATGCACTCATGTGTTGTGCCAATTGCATCATGGATCTAGCGTCCTTCCAGGAAGCCCATTTGTCCTGCCGATAGATCCTTTAATAGAATCGGTTTTATCCAATTTTCTATTAATTTGGAAATGACTTTGTAAACTAGGTTGCACAAAGAAATAGGTCTATAATCCCCATAGTTTTGAGGTTTATTGATTTTGGGGATCAAAGCTAAAAAAGTAGAATTTATGCTTCTTGCTATGCGCTCACTGGATTGAGCATCCTCCACCATCGCTAGAAGGTCCTCACTCACTAAATCAAAGAAATGTAAGAAAAATTCCACAGTCCAACAATCAGGCCCTGGACTTTTGTCTTTTTTAAACAAAGATAAAACCAATTTTAATTCCTTTAAAGAGACTGGCATAAAGATATCTCTTGCTTCGTCCTCGCTTATCATTCTTGTAAAGAGACCTGCCACCCCAACCTGATCTGCTGTGTGAGCATTGTCCTGAGTTTTAAGGAAATTCTTGAAGTAATTCTCTGCCTCCATGACTATTGCCTTTTGGCCTTTATGTATAATCCCAAAGTCATCTCAGTTCTCCCATATATGTTTGCTAATTATCCTGTGATTAACAAACTGATGAAAGAACTTGGTATTTTGATCTCCGCTTTTGAACCATATAGCCTGACTTCGAAGTCGCCACAAGTCCTCATGTTCTTTTAGAAGATTATTCCTTTCTATTTCCAGTTTTATGAGATTAGACTCCACCTCCGGAAGAATGGAACCCTCCGATAACAACTGCAAATGATGTTTGATATTTTCTTCCAAGTTCTCCAGAACTTTTAAATCTTGATCCCTTGACTCTTTTTCCCATCTTTTAGTAATAGTTTTTAGGTCCTTTAACTTCCATATAAAACGACGATGGCAATCTCCTTCCAGTAAATATTTTTGATCGCTCCAAAGTTTATGAACCATATTGTTGAAAACTTTGTCTAAAATCCACTGAGAATTAAATTTGAAAGGGTATTCTTTTGGGATAGTGGTGTTCTCCAACTGCAAAAGTATTCATGCATGATCTAATACAAAAGGAAATGCTACCCAGAATCTGTATAGTACAACATTCATGAGTAGATCCTCCGAAACCGAGAATCTATCTAGTCTCTTGGAAATTGAATCTGTACCTGAGCGCCCATTACGCCAAGTCAGGACTAACTTATCTGGCTAGACATCTAAAATTTTATGTGCTTGAAAGAGTGTTTTGAAGAAACCGACAAGTTGTCCCGAAAAAGCAGATCCGCCCCATACCTCTCTAGTAGAAACCATAAGATTTAAGTCCCACGCAACCACAAAAATTTTCAGAGAAAGCAAACTAGTGTTCGCTAGTAAAGTCCAGAAAGGTTTACGCTCCAGGCACATACCATATACATTAAGAAGGTTGATCTTCCTCTTTGATGCAATAATCTAACTTGTTAAAAAAATCCCACCACAAGTAAGGTAAGGAGCCAAACTAAAAAGATAAGGATCCCACGACACCAACAGACCGCCCGAAGTACCTATAGAAATCACCGCACAAAATACCAAGGTCGGACGAAACTTATTCATAAAGGACCATTCTTTTTGTTCATGAACCATAGTTTCCTGTAGGAATACAATATTTGGATGGGTAGTTTCCAAGACACGACAAAACGAGGAAGCTTTTAGGGAGCCTCCAACCCCTCTAAGATTAAGTGACAATAAAATCATTACTTAACCCTTGCAAAGGCGTTCACTGCTCTAAGTGCCACACTGTCGGAAGAGGAAGGATCCATGACTAAAGAATAAATTGTTGTCGCCTGTAATTTCTTCCTTGTACTTCTTGTTTTGACAGGAGAATATTCTATTACCAGTCCTCGTGACGAGGAATAGTCCTTTGTTGTCTCAGCTTGAAAGGATTTCATGGTGCTAACCTCACCAGAGATAGTGGAGGGGTAAAAAATGGCATTACCAAAACAAGTAGGTAATTGGGTCGGGGGATTACTATCACTTAGATAGGGAATTAAAGAGTCTAGAACCATGCTTAAAGAGGAATCACCCTCCTCAGACTCACGACAACACAGAATCGGTAGAGACTCATCTGGAAAGGAAGAAACCTCCAGTGGGACATCCACAGATGGGGATGGAGGAGTATGAATAGGGTCAGCAAGACTCTCGGGCCTAGGAAGCCACGGTTCTAAGACCGGTAAAATACCCAAACAACTAGTTGGAAAACTACTAGTACCACCCAATCCCCCTAAAGAAGGATTGGAAAAAACATGTAAGGAGGAAGAACCCAAAGGGTTAATAATAGGATTCTCCTTAACAACCCCCGAGGGAAACTCCACAAAAGATAGAAGATTTTTTAGCAACATAGAGGCATTAAGTTCTTCCTTCTCCCATAATGATATAGAATTATATAGAGTCAGACAATACAAATTTAACTTACCAGAGATAGTATCATCCCGTTCTAGTGAGGGTGTAGACTCTGTCATAGGAAATTGACAGCCTTCCCATGCTGAGTTCACTTCACATTCTAAATCCCCAAAGTCTCTGTGAAGGGTCGTGTCTTCAGAGACTTCCTCTAAACCCCTTCCCAAACAGTGTCTTCTCAGATGTCCAATGTTGCGAAAGTTGCTACAACGGAAAGGGATTCCGAGGTAGTCCAGTCTCTGGACTATCCTCTGACCCCTCCACTCAATTTCTAAGAGTTCGGGTAGTCCCCCATGAATGTCCATCTCCACCAAAATTTTATGCATTTTTTTGTTTGATGCCGAGAGAATGGATTCACCCAATGAGATGAAAGAGCCTAAAGAGTTCCCAATCGCTTCCAGTGCAGCCACATTCCATAACTTAAGTGGTAAACCTCAGAGTGGTACCCACAGGTGACGGAATTGAAAGTATTCAGTCTTGGGGTTGAAATCCAGGCGCCAACACTTTATCATAATATTGCAACCACCTATCACCCACTTCTGTTCCATAAGCAGCGCATAGTCTTCAGGTGTTTAACATAAGAACCCCACCCACCCTTTAGTCAGATAGACTAATTCTGGTGAATATCTTATCAATGGCTTCCAAGTAAGTTCCACCCACTCTACCAAGGAGACCTTATAAAGGTATCAATAAGAAAGTCTCCCTACTAAACCACAAAGATCCAACCTGCAAGTCTCTGCAAGACCAACATCTAACCCTAACACCATTTTATGAACTGTTTTTTTCTCCTTCCACTGCCTACGGCTAAAACCAAGGTTTCCAGCCCCCTTACCACCTTCCCTCAACTGGTTAGAAAGAAGCTTCTCCTTACGCAGATCTTCCCGAGATTGAGCTGCAGAAAGTCTCTCTGCGGACTGTGGAACCCTTGAAGAGTTCGACAAAAAATATGCAAAGGACAAAGCTAGACTAGAACTATGGAATGAGCGGGTAAGTGAAGGTAGTGATAGTTTTACTCACTGAGAATTTAATGTGTTAGTACCAACCGCTGCTGAGTCTGCCTTTCCAGAAAGACCCTCAACCTGTCATAAATCTTCGCCAGCCACATTCATCAATGTGTTGATGTTTTCCTCCACACTTGGCTGAATCATAGAGGCCATGAAGGGCCACCTGGGATTCACTGAGCCCTACCCCCAGAAGAATTAATAAAAAACTATAGAATCCTAGTAATACGGTTGAGGAGAAATTAAAGTCTTAATAAATAGGTTAGTTGCCAAAACGCCATCTGGAACCCATAGTAATCGCTCCCCCCAAGGAACCTCGGGCTACCAATTCCCAAAAATATTAATACAAAACCGGGAACTCCACTAAACTAATCCGGTGCTAAAACACAATGCTCAAAGCTCCATTCAAAGAAAAAGGTTCGAAAAAACTAGAAGCCTAAAACCTAATCCCCTAGAGAGAAAGAATCTAACGTGACTACAAACCACCAAGCATAAACTCCAGGTACAAAACTAAAGGGTGGCTAAGGCCTATTGGTTTGACTCTCGTTCGGCTCTCCATCTCCTCCGTTGTCATCTAGTGATGGATTTTTATCATTAGCCTATTTACACTTGACCTTGCTAACCAAAGATAATCTACATTTTTAGTATCCAACACAAACACCTCGAAATCACGGATATGGAGTAGAATGCAAGAGAAAAACATGTTCTCTAGACATAACTTGGCCGATGGATGGAAATCCTCCAACATTGATCGCCTTCCAAGACAATCTCCAACCAACTTGCAATTCACCTTCAAGACATCATACCAGTATCCGGTGGAACCTCTAACAATGAGAACCATGACAAAAAATGAGACGTTAAAGAATCCCATCCCACACAATTGAACATAAATGTGATCCATAATTTTTGCTTGGTAAATGTGAAACCACGTGAACATCCCAGTGCACCAGTTGTTGTCTAGAGTTTAAATTAATTATCCCCATAAATTCTATGGAATATGCATATAACCGCTATTACCATTGACAACGAATACACCCTTTCTTATTAAGGATCCTTGTTTATCCCAATGATGATCTTGGTTGTTTAACTCATGTTTTATATGGAAAATATTGCAATCATCAAACTCCTTTATAAGATAGAGAACCCGAGAAATTGCACCTGGAATGGCCTCAGTTCCATTCTCATTGATATTGATAAGATCCCTAATCACAATCATGGGTCCAAGTGCACATTATAGATAAGTACCGTCTTAATCATTTATAAACATAAGAAAAACACATAGAGACATCATTATATTATAGTATTGAATGAATGGGATATGTACCTAACATTCCTATTTTATTGGTGGACCGATACAATCTCCATTTATGTTGTCGTAACTATTGTATTAAAATATTGGGTATGTGTTAAAACAAGTGAAAGTGTGTATACTAGTGGAGCATTGAGTTGTGCTCTTCAAATGTGCTTAGTTGTGAGGTTAAAACTACGAATATAGATACTATAATAATACTTTGGAAAAACTAATTGATAAAATATGAAACAATCTTATAAAAGTAGAGCATAATTGTTGTACCTAGGAACCCATCTGTAGGTCCCGTGAGACAGCGCAGTTGGTAAAGACCTTTCTCCATGTTGGGAGGAGATCTTGAGTTCCATTCCGGCTGGGTCTCCGGGACGAAATGTAATGCACTGCTAGTGCCAGTCTGGACTGTGATGTAAATGTTTTATATCTCTAATATAAATCGAGTTAATTTCTCGTGGAAAAAAGGAACCCATCTGTAATAATAGATTGGAAAAACTAATTGATAAAATATGAAACAAGAGGAGCTGCAGAGGACAGCAAGTCCCGACAGGGGAAATCTGTTGCCAGCCCAACACGTGCGAGGAAATCTGAAAATCTGTTACCAAACCAACACGTGCGATGAAATCTGTCTCTGGTGCAACACATCACGAACATAATAAAAACACATCAGAGAATCATATCATGAAACAATAGAGCGAGGGGAGGATCTCATAGGCTATTTTTAGCCTCATGAACGTTAAAAATACTTTCTTTCTTTCTTTCTTTCCCATAGCATGCTAGAACAATGACGGGTTGAAGAAAGAGGGAGGGCCATACAAAGAGTACTTAGAAACACATATGGGAGGCACCACCATTTAAGACATATTTTATAATAGTTCTCTGCGTGCACATGCTTTTTAGAGATCGATAGCTAGCAGTGTGAAATCACGTTATATAAGGCAGCGAGAGTTGGCTAAATGTTCTACTTTTTGGGTTTTTTTGGATGGAATCCGGTGATATAAATTTGGACAAAATTGTTATTTTTTGTTGTTTAAATTGCATTTCTGAATGCATAAATGGATTCGACCTGCTGAAAAACCCCTGAGGCATTTGGATTACATAAACTTAACCACTCAAATCTGCAGATCCAACCATTTCTCACCAGATTTTAGGCAAAATCAAACGGAAAAAATCATCAAAAACTGTAAAAAAATAAAATGTTTAAAACACTACTTTATTATAAATAGTTATCTACAAACCAAAACCTGTAAAATTATGCATAACTTGTCCAGGTGAGCAATAAATGTGATTTATTGCTTTGTGTTTATTCATAACTTCATTTCTTACATATCTTTTTAAATTAGTTTAGTTTAAATAATTTTAATAAAATAATTAATTGTTTGGAATATTTAAAATAATATGGACTTTTTAAATTCAAAACTTAAGATATGCTGAAAATTGATAATATATAAAGGTATTGGCTAGTTGTTCTACGAAATAGGATTTTTAGCTTGAATTCGAACGATATAAATTTACACGAATTACTATTTTTTGTTGTTCAAAATCTATTTCTGAATGCCGAAAAACATATACAAAAAAAATTCCCAAGACACTAGGATTCTACAGAAATAATCACTTAATTCTACTAATCCAACAATTTGTGGTCGGATTTCTGATAAATATGCCCTTAAAAAATCTTCATTTCGTAGAATCTTTAGCCTATGACATATATAATAATAATAATAATAATCTATTTTTAAGGTCACGGCCAAGCCAACACACCAAATTGGTGTATGAGACCCCCTTGTTTGTGGGACAAGGGACCCCCCTCCGCCCAGCGATTTGACTGGTAAAGTCTACGAAGGTATACATACCCTACCCCCCTTTGGATTTGAACCTGTGACCTCTTAAGAGGAAACACATATTCTTAACCATTAGGCCCACTGCTTTACAAAATGACTTTTATTTTATATGAGTATAATTATATGAAGAAAAAGAAAATTAAGAAACATCTTTATAATCTAAATATGATAATGGTATTCTTGGCTTTTAATTAATGGATACTCATTAAGATAACACATTTTTTTTTTTTTTTTAAAAGTTCTCACAATTATTAAAATTAACAAGATTTTCACTGAAAATTAAGAAACATCTTTGTAATCTAAATATGAAAATTACAAAACATCTTTGTAATCTAAATATGGTAATGGTAATGGAATTCTTGTCATTTGATTAATGGATACTCATTAAGATAACACATTTTTGTGAGAAGTTCTCACCATCATTAAGATCAAGACGTTTTTTCACTTCTCACAATGGACTTGGAAGGGCATGACTTGGAGTCTTTTTCCAGCCCAACGTTTTTAACACCTCCCATAAATCTCGACACGTGCGAGGAAATATTTTTTCAGCCCATCTTTTTGAACTCCACTCGTAATATTTATAAGAATAAAAAACATGAAAACACCTAAACATAAGTTTAATTAAAAAGTCTAAATTTTCTAGATAAATTTTTTTATGCATTGTACCTTGTGCCTCATACCAAAGTATCACTACCTAGATCCTAAACAAAGTTGCATAGGAAATGGACATATAGCTATGCCACGAAGTAAATTATAATTTCCTCACGATGAATAACAGTCTCGTGCCACTACATAATGATTGCATGTTAATTTCACTTTGACTAGTTATATATAAAATAATGCACAACCTGCAAATGGCAGTGGGATTGGATGAGGTTCGAAGAACAATATTTTGATCTGAGCACCTCACAAGGTAAGGACCCACACCACCACTGACAATCAAGCCTAATTTTCTTTGTGTTCATATTTAATAATGAATTTCTGGTTCCAAATTTTCACTACAGAGAGTGGTATTGCTATCTTTACTTCCATTATGTATGCATGAGGTTAATTCATGTTACTTGGATTGTACAATGATGGTTGTTTCTCTTGGGAAACCTAATGAGTCTTATGAGTATTGCTTATAATGTATGCAAGAGTGGGTCTAGTGGGTCTAGAAGCTCTAGATCAATGGTTGTTTAATTTGCTCTTCCTACCCTTGGTTTTGTAGCCTCTGCCTTAGCTTCTTCTGGTAAGTAAACTAGATAACCTTTCTAAGAGTGTTTCTTCATGTGGGCTTGGAACTACTCCTTTCTAAGAGTGATGCTTCATGTGGGCCTGGCACTACTCCTTGTGGTAGGTATGACTGTCGATATGGAAGTTAAGAGATGGTTAGGTCTCAATATCACTCATCCTCTTTGGATTGAACATCCGACTCTTTAAATTTGGAAAGGGATAAGAAATTGAGTTGAAGGAAAATTTGGATAGGGCTAAGCAACTGAGTTGAAGGAAAGCACACATGGCCAGCCACCACAGGTCAGGTTGGTTGCTCGGGAAATTCTAACTACCTAGTTTTTTGACTTGTTGAGATGAAAAAGAAAGGAAGAGGCCGCTATGCTGCATGCATAAGTAAGTTAAGGCGTAATATTTGGCAGATCAATGTTAAGTCAATGTTAATATATCAATTTCCTCTAAATGTAAAAAAACTAAGATAAATAATTCGTTATTTGGAAACTCAAATAGATCAATTTCATTATGATAATGGACACGTTTCATTGCGGCAATAGTCTTAGGGAGTTAGTTGTTTGGCAGTTCCCATACAATCCCTAAGCTTCCACACTTTCTTTTTAACATAATATGAACTTGATGAGTGTTTGATATCTCTATGATTTAGTCTAAACTAAAAACAAACCAACATTTATGATTATGAAAAATGAAAGATATTCAAATGAACACAAAGACACTAGGAGGAAAATATAATATACTTTCTTTCATACAATACTACTTATTAAAACAACAAAAAATGATTTTGTAGGTTCATAGACAATTCCAAGGTTCAAAGGTAGTTCTAATTAAAGAAATACTTCTGATTAAAATAAGAAAATGGATGAGATAGTTCCAATTAAATAAATACTTCTGATCAAAACAACAGAAATGGATTTTGCAGGTTCAGAATAAAATTGGATTTTACAGGTTTACAACAATGTATAGTATACTTAATTTCATACAAGATTGCTGATTAAAACAACAAAAATGGATTTTGTAGGTTCAGTTCTAAGCACTTTAGTAGCAGAACGAGTGGGATATCCAAGCACTTTAGTAGCAAAACTAATGGGAGAGCAAGGCACTTTAGTAGCATAACTAGTGGGAGAGACATACACTTTATGAGGAGCTCTGAACATGGATTTTAGAGAAGTATATGTTGCAAAGGGTCTAACCTTTGTCGAACTCCACCTTCATACCTATGTTGCAGAGAATACAACTTGCATATGGGCTGATGAAGAAGAGAAACACAACTCAAGGAAACATGGACGAGAAACATGGACTGGAAACATGGACTGAATAAGATCCATAGTAAATATGGTTATAGTACTCGCAAGAGACATGTAAGTGACCAAGTGGAAGTGTAGGTGGAGGGAAGTTGACAGCTCACCGGGGGCACCAAGGTGGAGGGTAGTTGATAGCTCACCTGGGGCACCAAATCCATCGTCAGTCATGAACTATGATTTATGCACCTTAAGCATTTAATGTTTTGAATTAATGCTAGGGTGAAACTTAGCATTAATTCGCATCGCTTCGTACATATCTAGTTTACCCTTTTGTTCCCTAAGTTTGAAGCCTCCTTTCCTCGATATGAGGCCAAATAAGGCCTCAAACTTAGGGAAAAAACATAAAAACAAGTTAGAAAAATTGTATAAGACACTTTAAACTTTGTGTTAAATTGTTGGTTTGCATACAATAATAATAGAAGAATGAAAAATCAATTACTAATAATCCCTAGCCCAAAGGGCAGGGATTAATAATAGATTGGAAAAACTAATTGATAAAATATGAAACAATTTTATAAAAGTAGAGCATAATTGTTATAGCTAGGAACCTATTACAAAGTAAAGGAAAAACATACTTACAAAAGTGTAATATAATATAATGCATATTACTATTTTATATAACATACGAGTTTAGTGTGAAAAATTAGAAAAGCTTGACTAAGCGCTCTGCACCACCCTATGACTTAGGGTTTTCCTCTTTCTGATCAACCACTCCATGGTGGCGACAGAGGGAGGGAGCTTAACTGCCTCCCTCTGTAACATAGTTGTAGGCTTATGTATGGACTCAAGGACTCACTGCAAGGACAATACAGGATCATCCTTTGGGAAACCTCAATCGGGCGATTTTCGGAACCAACACCTCTACCCTCACGTCGAATCTCTATCAAAAATGGAAGATGACCTCATGAAAGGAGATGACAGATGATGCAATGGTTCTTGCATTCTGTAGGCTAGTGAAATTCCTCGCTACAAGAAAAAATCCAATCAGACCAGTGCCTCCATTCAATACAGGCACGACCATGCTATGATCTGCAAGTTCATGGGGCTCTAACACTCATAAAAGGTTCTTACCCGGTGAATCCAAACCAGATGGAAACCAAAAGGGGAAATATAGCTCAAAATCGGATCCAAGGGATTCTTTACGACAATATTCAACAATCTTGAGTATCATAACAAAGTGTTTGAAAATGGGCCTTACTTCTTCAACTTTGTTGGAATGTATATCAGATTATGGACCAAAAAATTCATCCCTACAAAGGAATAATTTACAGCTACGCTAGTATGGATTCAATTATACTCTCTCCCTCAGGAATACTTGGAGTAAAAAATCCTTGAAGAAATTGGCAAAACTTTGGGCACTTTTTTCAAGATTATGGAAGCCAAAAAACAAGCTATATACACCTCGTATGTATGCATTTGTGTCTATCTCAATGTTTCTAGACCCCTACTTGCATCCATATGCCTGGACTTCCAATATTTCGAATGGATTCTAACCATTGACTACAAGCACATCCATTTCTGTTTCAAGATATGTCATGCCCATGGCCATATTTTTCGAGAATGTCCTCTGAATGCCCAGGCTAACACAGAAATAAACCAAGTTATACCAAGGATGAAGAGGGCTTTGAGAAGGTACCAACCAGAAGAAAGAAGATATGGAAAATGTCGACCCCAAAATATCCAAAAGCACCCAAAATCAATAATAGTTTGGATAAACTATCTTCCATGACATAGCAATATCCAAGGGAAGATGTTAGGATCCAATCCTAACCCCTCTCCATGGGTCATTAGTTAGCAGAATATGTTTTCTATGTAATAAAGGATGACATTAGTTAATAAGTCCTAATAAATAAATGAGAATAAGTCAATGTAAGAAGACCTAATAGAAGCTCCTGCTTCTAGAAAGATGTTCCTCTAGAATTTTCCTTAAAAGGTAGATTTCGTATAAATAAGTGTAGGAGGCATGGGTGAAGTTTTTCTTGGATATTATTGTAATAGAGCTCTTCTCTATTGGAGGTTTCGCCCTCGAAGAGGCAAGTGAAAATTTCTATCATTAATAAAGGTGCTCTTTCTAGTGTTATTATGATATGATTCACATATATTTTCTGGATATATCATTGTTGTTTCGCTATTGCTTGCTCAATATTTGTGTTATGCATATTATATTATATCTGAAATATTACATGTGGTATCATAGCTCTTTCTAGGGTAGAGACATATTCCTAGAGTCTAGGACAACGACCCTAGAGTAAGACCTTAAATCCATCAAGGTATTCCAACAATCAATCTCCCATCAACTAGAAGAGGTATTATGAAACCTCAAGGGTAAGCATGTTGAGTACATTCCATATGACCAACATTCTTCCTAGCATGACCATACTCAGTCGTCCCACTCCCATTGGGGGTCTACACACTCTTGGAATAAGGTGCCCAAAATTGACATGCATAAATTTGATGGTTCTAACCCAGCTGGGTGGGTGTCTCAAATAGAACAATACTTTGTCCTCCATGATATTTAGGATGATGAGACCAAACTCCATGTTGGGGTTCTATACCTAGAACAATAATGGTGGCAATTGTGGTAGTGACATAAGAAGTGTTATCTTGGTTTTCCCACTTGGAGTATGTTTACTAAAATAGTTTGTGCCCATTTTGATCGTGAATCTCACTTTTTGGGCAAGTTCACAAAGCTATGCCAAAGTGGATCAATATCAAACTTCATCACAACATTTGAACACTTGGCTATCAAAACTAAAGGCTTATCTGATGAATTTTATCTTGAATGTTTTATCAACGACTTAAAGGATGCCATCAAGGCTCATGTGAGTATGCATCATCCTACTACATGGTTGCAGGCATGTCAATTAGCCAAGGAAGTAGAGACCATACTTCAGGAACCATCCCTAAAGGCTCCATTTTCCAATCATCCTTAAGCCACCCCATCTCCAACACAAACCTTGAAGGTACAAAAGGTCTCTCCAACCGAAATGGCGGAACAACACAAGCAAGGACTTTTCTACTATTGTGATGAAAAGTATGCACCAGGGTATAAATGTAGAGAACAAAAATTATTCCAGATTGATGCCTCAAATTCCTCTCCCTATGAAGAAATCCCATGAGATGACGCTCTAGACCCAGAGGAGGCTCCATCTAGTGATCATGTTGAAGATCCAATTTCCAATCCTGCGACATCACTAAAGCCAGTCATTTCACTTCATTCACTTTAAGGTATCTTGACTCTGCAAACATTGAAGATCAAGGGCTACATCAAACATAGGCTCGTTGTGGTATTGATTGATAGTGGTGGCACCCATAATTTTATTCATCGCAGGCTTGTTGATGAGCTCCATTGCTTTTTCTACCTTGTTTCTAATTTCTATATTCTCATTGCTAATGGGGGTACTATGAAGTGTGGAAGAAGCTATGAAAATGTCAAACTCCATATGGATGATTATCATTTGAAAAACCACATGTTCTCTATTGCCATGGGTGGTTGTGATATTGTATTAGGGGTGGAATGGATTCACACTATGGGACCAATCACAATGGATTATCAAGAATTATATATGATCTTTCACCATGAGGCTCACTCCTATACCCTTCTAGGTCTCCAAGCAGACTCTCCTAAAATCATTAGCTCTCACAAAATGGAAAAAATGTTGAAGAAATGATACCATGGTGTGATTTCTCAATTTAATGAGATCCAGGTCACTGAACACGCCTCTCAGGTAGTTTATCCTAGCCTGAAATGTATTTCGGACAAGTACCAAAAGGTCTTTGAGGTACCCACTACATTACCTCCCTCCCGAGGTGCACATGATCATAACATCCCTCTCCTTTTGGGTAGTCAACCCCCTAATTTAAGACCCTATAGATATCCATTTGCTCAAAAAAATGAAATCAAAAAGATGGTACAAGAATTACTCTAGGCGGGTGCAATTCACCATAGTACAAGCCCAGATTCTTCACCAGTAGTGATGGTATTAAAGAAAGAAGGTACTTGGCACACGTGTCCTAATTTTTGGGCCCTAAATAAACTGACCATCAAATATAAGTTTTCCATTCTAGTCATTGATGATCTGTTGGGTAAATTCCAAGGGGCTCGTGTCTTCACCAAATTGGACCTTCACTTGAAATATCACTAGATTTGAATGAAGTAGGCAAATCTCCTGAAGAATGATTTCAAAACTCATGAAGGGAATTATGAAATATTGGTCATGCCTTTTGGCCTATGCAATGCTCCATCCACCTTCCAAAGTATTATGAATAAAATGTTGAAACCTTACCTTCGACAACTTGTCCTGGTTTTCTTTGGTGACATTCTCATTTAAAACTGCACCTGGGATAGCCACCTTCTTCATGTGGACAAAGTTCTTCACTTGCTATAGGAAAACCAATTGTTTGTAAAAAAGACCAAATGTTCCTTTGGAACCAGTGAAGTGGAGTACTTGGGACACATTGTGATTCACGACGGCGTAAAAGTGGACCCAAAAAAGATACAAGCTATGCATGAGTGGCTGCAACCCATGACCTTTAAGCACCTACGGGGTTTTCTCGGTCTCATAGGCTATTACTGGAAATTTTTCCACCATTATGGAAAATTTTCTAAGCCCTTGACTGAACTTCTCAAGAAGAATGCATTTCATTGGACAATTGAGGCAGATCAAGCCTTCAATGAGTTAAAGCGAGCCATGTGCACTACTCCTGTCTTAGTAGTGCATGATTTCCACAAGACTTTTTTGGTGGAATTAGATGCTTCGGGCACTAGTATAGGCGTAGTCCTCACCCAAGAGGGTTGACCTCTAGCCTTTACTAGCCAAGCGTTGTGTGGCCGCAACTTGGGTAGATCCACTTTTGAAAAAGAAATGTTGTCCATTCTACATGCGATGCACACATGGAGGTCCTACCTTTTGGGGTGTCATTTTTAGATCAAAATAGATCACCATAGTCTGAAGTATTTTTTGGAGTAGAGGTTATCCTCCCCATAACAAAACAAGTAGATGACTAAAATGTTGGGTTATGACTATGAAATCACATATAAAAAAGGAAAATAAAATATATCGGTTGATGCTTTATCACGAAAACATGAGGAGGATGGTTCCCTCTTTTCCTTATCCTTACCATTCCTTGATTGGATTAAGGATGTATGACATGAGTGGCTCACACACGTGACTATCTCCAGGATAATTCAATGTCTTCAGGAGGACCCTAATCCTCCCATTGGCTACACCTGGCAGGACAATACTCTCTGATATAAGGATTTCTTGGTTATATCACCCTCTTCATCGCTCAAGCCACAACTCTTAACATAGTTTCACTCATCATCCATTGCAGGTCACTCGGGCTTCCAAAATACACATGCTCGTGCCTGCCATTATTTTTCTAGGAAGGCATGAAGAAGGATATACTTCAATTTGTCATTGAATGTGAGGTGTTTCAACGTAATAAAGGTGAAATTGTCAACCTTCCAGGCATTCTACAACCCCTACCCATTCCATCTTCAATGTGGACATACATCTCCATGGATTTTATAGTGGGCCTTCCTAAAGCTGGGAACAAATTGGTCATCATGGTGGTGGTTGATCACCTATCCAAGTATGATCATTTTTGTGCTTTACGTCACCCTTTTACAATGACACTTCATTGCACAAGTTCTCCTTGAACATATTTTCAAGTTATATGGCATGCAAACCTATATTGTATCTGATTGTGAACCCACTTTCACTAGCACATTTTGGAAAGAGTTGTTTAAATTGCAGGGCACCCAACTAAACATGAGCACAACCTATCACCCCTAGTCTTATGGAAAAATGGAAGTGGTCAACAAATGTTTGGAAACCTACTTATAATTTTTTTCTTCAAAAAAACAACACTAGTGGGTGAAATGGCTTCCCTTGGAAGAATGGTGGTATAATACTGCCTATCACACGACCACTAAAATGACTCGATATGAAGCAGTGTATGGCCAATCGCCTCCGATAGTCACTACCTATCTTCCAGGAACATCCAAGTTTCAATCTATTGATACCACGTTGAAAGGTCACACAACCACCATCGCATCTCTGAAGGATAACCTCCACATGGCCCAAAATTGCATGAAGTAATAGGCTGGCCAACATCGTTCCGAAAGAGTTTTTCAAAAAGGGGATCAGGAGTTTCTCCGGCTCCAAACTTACAAGAAAACATCTCTCAAAGCTCAAGGACATCATAATTCGACACCCAAGTTTTATGGGACCTACCATATGATCAAGCATGTTGGTTCAGTAGCTTACAAATTGTCTCTTATAGCTACTTCCAAAATCCACCCAGTGTTTCATGTTTCTTGTCTGAAGAAAGTGGTGGGACATAATTTCCGAGTTCAAACCATCTTGCCAGAATTAGATGAAGAGGGATCCCTGTGGCTCCAACCCAAAGAAGTGCTCAATAACTTGGAACATCAATTGTGTGCCCGAACCATCAAGGAAGTGTTGATCAAGTGGAAGGACACATCACCAGATGATGCAACTTGGGAACCAACAACCATACTTTAAGAGTTTATGCACCTATAGCCTCGAGGACAAGGATGATTTTGAAGGGTGAGGGCATGTTAGGATCCGATCCTAACCCCTCTCCATGGGTCATTATCTAGCATGATATGTTTTCTATGTAATAAAGGCTGACATTAGTTAATAAGGCCTAATAAATAAATGAGAATAATTCAATGTAAGAAGACCTAATAGAAGCTTTCGCTTCTAGAAAGATATTCCTCTAGAAGTTTCCTTAGAAGGTAGAATTAGTATAAATAAGTGTAGAAGGCATGGGTGAAGTTTTTCTTGGATATTATTGTAATAGAGCTATGCTATGCTGGAGGTTTCCCCCTCAAAGAGGCAAGTGAACATTGCTATCATTAATAAAGGTGCTCTTTTTGGTGTTATTATGCTATTATTTTGATATTGTTATGGATATATCATTATTGTTCCACTATTTCTTGCTCAATATTTATGTTCTGCATATTATATTATATCTAGAATATTGCAGAAGAATCCTCTCAAAATGACCAACAATAGTCATCTATGATAGCCCATCCTGTCCAGATTGCAGATCTACCTCAGAGTTCATTGAAAGAAACAATGGGTCCAATTCTCCAGAGGATTGAAAATGATGAAGACATGATGCCATCAAAAGGAAATCTATTTGAACCAGAGGACACCGAAGATATGGAGCTGGGTGAAGTACTGGACCTCCAAAGTATAGCGAAAGCACGTGCTAGACAAGAGACCAACTCAATTCTAGAAAAGTAGATCCAACTTCTGCAATATGCTTTCCTAAGATCTAAATCCAAGCCATCTATGACCACAAAATTTAAGCACTCATCCTCCTCATCCCTAGGAATAAAAAATTCAATAACAAGAGACACCCAAAAACAAACTAAGGAAGATAAAAAGAGAGGAAAAAAAATCAATAAGTAACTCCAAGATCTAGGAGAGTTCTTGATGCTTTGGGGAAAAATCCCCCCTACTTAGGGTCTAATGGCTAGGCAAAGTGATGACTCCTTAAAATACATAAACTAACCTATTCTTTCCAAATCTAACTAGTTCTAATGATTTCTAAGGAAAATAGCAACCATATTAAGGTAGGAACCTTGTGTCCTTTCATTCGTAGTAGATCCCCTTTCTCTGTTATTTTCTCCCAGATTGCAGGTCTCCTCCCAAAGCTGACCTGAAACAACTCAAAAATAAATATACAACAACATATATGCAATCATTGAGATCATTTATATGTCTATATACTCATGAAATATATTACCAGCATAAGTGAAAATACACATGAATTTGGAAAATGAAAGCTCTCTTTTATTAATAACAAGAAGGTGAACTACAACCAAGATCTTGTCGGCACTGCTCCATGAACCTCGCCTTGGTTCCTCCAATGAGACTCCAGGTGAATTAATCCCATAGAAAAATACTCACAATCAACATGAAAAATTAAGGAGTTTTATGGATTGCATAAGGAGGATGATGGACTAGGAAATATAAGGATGGATACTCAGAAATGAATGCATAAACTCAGAGAGAGAGAAGAAGAAATTTGGGTAGAGTTTCTTTGCTTCTTCATTCTATATTTTTAATGATGCTCCCTAGGGACCTTTTTATATGGAAATTAGATGGTTATTCAGTTTTGAGAAGGGTTACAAGAGGTAAAAATGGTTCTGCAATCCAACATAACCCGTAAATCTTGTCGGAAAGCACATTTTTTTTTTATTTTTTTGAAAATTTTATGAGTAAACACGGGTTGGAAAGTGATGAGGTCATGTATGTACGCATGTTGAATGTAGGTCAGGTCGCGTACACTTAAAAAACATGTTTTTTTAGTAAGAAACACAATAAAAGTGATATGAAAATGTGTGTATGAGTGGGCTAGGGTAAATAATGGATAGTGGTGGCATTTTGGACTATAACAGATGCCCCCTAATGTGTGAGGTCAGAAGAGCAACTGATGGCCGAAATACATTACAATATCTTTGAGAAAGTGGGAAATCACTGAGTAAAGTGATCCCAGATGAGTATTTGTGATCGTGTCATCTGCAAAATACCATATAAGAATAATCTCTTCGAGGTGGGCATGCCCATGCTTGGGACAAAATAAGCATGGCTTCTAATCAAGTAAACTAC
>JASDQU010104119.1:77755-110657 GCA_032191745.1 Picea mariana
CTCTAATTTCAACTCAAGGCTTTGGCTGCCTTGTACTTTGTGCAAGTATTGGAAGATTGTAAAGGCCATAAGAACTCAACATTGTAAACTAGTCACATCCTAAGATATGGTGGAAAGTAGAGCTTGAATGAATTTTCCCCACACTATTTGGTGATGGTGTATTAATCATGTGATAGTGTTATGATATTACAATGTGGACCTTATAACATTTCTTTCTAGATTTGGAGTCAAACCTTATCCCTAATTAAGAAGTTTTTTGGGATTCAATGCTTGTCATAAAATTACTTATAATACATCGAGGTTGAGATCTATTATAGAAAGTCATTCACATACCTTTAAACATTATGAATGTGTGTTAGAGACCTAACCTCCCTAACCCCTCATGTAGGTAGAATAATATATTTTCCATGTAATAAAGGTTGACATTAGTTAATAAGGACTATTTAATAAATGTGAACAAGTCAATGTAAGAAGACCTAATAGAAGCTTTTCCTTCTAGAAAGATATTCCTCTAGAATGTTCTTTAAAATATAGAATTAATATAAATAAGAGTAAGAGGCATGAGAAGTATTTGTCTTGAGAATATTGTAATAGATATCTTCTTTGCTGGAGGTTTCCCCCTCAAAGAGGCAAGTGAACATTGCTTTCTTTTGAATAAAGGTATTATTTCTAGTGTTTCTCTTTTCAATATTACGTTGTTCCATTGATACGTGATGAATATTCATGTTTCTTCATATTACATTACATCTGGTACATTACAAGTGGTATCAAAGCACTTTCCTTGGCAGGAAATTGTGGGTTAATTTTATTTTCCAGGGTATGGATGTCTTTCGACGTCTTTAACCTACAATGATATCTCGCTCAACGCATAAATCCATGGTTGGGGAAGCATACACACATGAAATACAAGAGTTTCTTAAGATCACATTGTTGGACACCCTTGTAACCCATGTTGGTACCCCTTCGAGTGGTGCTGCATCAGAAAACACCTGTATACAAACTTTCTCTTCCAAGTACCTCTAGTATATTAGGAGCCCCCCTAGGTATCCTGAAACCAACCATAGATCAATTGAACAACCGCCTAACTTCTATAGTGTCACCGAGAATTTCACTCGGGAAGACACTCTCTAGTACCTGGGTAATTGGGTAGTATGGAGAAGGGTACGATCTAGCCTCCTTAGTTGGTGCCGTGAGATATTGGGACAAGTACTATTGGTCGACCCTGCACATATATTAGAGAGATATAACATAGGGAAAGCCCTTGTTTGTAGGGACCCTGAAAACCCTAACCCTTGGGATGGAAACAAAACGTACCAAACAATGAACATAAATGATATTTTGGTCGTGCAACCTTTCCTCCTACATTTTGGTTGCAAAATTACTACACATTTTTCTCTATTAAAAAATTAGGCATTTCAACATTGCAGTATTATTCAGGTCGAAGTGTAACTCCGCAAGAGTAAAAAAAAAAGTATAGTGGTCCCGTCTGCACCCTTATTTTGGACCTATCCCATTGGATTCCTCTCTTCACCCCGATCATAGTGGTACCTATCATTTTAATACTTTTTTTTTTTCGTGGACCCAACCCCCTTCTCGACACTCTTATTTGTGACCCATCCCATTGTACTCCCCTTTTCACCCTGATCATTGTGTTATCTATCACTTATCAAATTTTATTTTTTTCAGTTGTCCAACCCATCCTTCCTGACACCCTTAATTAAAAGCTATCCCATTGATTTTCTATTTTCACCCCGATCATAGTCATATATCTCATTTCTCTTCCTTTTTCTGTGGTCCCACTTCCCCTCTCTGGCCCCCCTCATTATCAAATGGCCACCACTCGCAACAAACAAATCCTTCACCTGCAAGATGGATCCAGACAACACCAGGAGAACATTTGGAAAGTGACTTCGGAACTTGGTTCCACCAATTCCAAATTTTCCACCTTTGAGGCCAACGCTATGGGCGAATTTGCAACGGTTAAGGGTGGATTGACCTCCCTCACCACCTCTCTCAGCCAATGGTTAAAATAGTCCCATGGCTCTCCCTCCTCTGAAAAACCTTCACATTATGAAGGTGAGGACTCTTCCCATAATATGTCCTTTCATTCCAACTCCTTTCATCATGACCCCCGTATTCCTGGAGTGGAGGTGAGAAAATTTTATGGCTTAGATCCCACAGGATGGGTCACTCAAATGGAACATTATTTCTCCTTGCATATAATTACTGATGATTTGGCCAAAATTCGTTATGGTGTTCTCTATCTGGATCTCGAACGCTAGAAATGGTGGAAATGGTGTAGACGGACACACCAAAGGTATGTTCCTTGGACACAGTTTATTGCAGAGCTTTATGAACTCTTTGACAATTACACCCACTATATTGACCATCTGACCAAGTTGAAATAATCGGGAACAATGGAAGACTTCATATCTTCCTTTGAACACTTGACTTTCCGCATGGAGGGCATGCCCAATGCTTTCTTCAAGGAATGCTTTATCAATGGCCTCAAGGATGAAATCTGCACCCAATTCCTAATGGCTCACCCTCAAACATGGTTGGAAGCTGCCCAACGAGCCAATAAATGCCAACATATTGTATCCACCTAGAATCACAAACCCTTGTTTATTCCTCGCACTCGACCTACTAATCCTACCGCTCCTACCACTCCTCTCAAGATCCAGAAACTAACTCGGGAAGAAATGGCCGAACGCCAACTCAAGGGTCTTTGCTATAATTGTGATGAAAAATATTTTCCAGGGCACAAGTGTAAGGAACAAAAAAATTTATAGCCACTTCTAAGGATTTTGCTGACGAGGAGGCCGAAGCTTCCCAAGTGGAATAATTACCCCCAACTAATTCTCCTACTCTACCCTCTGATCAACCAGAAGTTGAACCTTCGATTTCCCTACATGCCCTTACTGGCTTCTCTACTCCCCAAACCCTCAAGCTGATTGGCTACATTAATTACATGAAGGTCATCATCCTCATTGAAAGTGGTAGCACCCATAAATTTATTCATCGTCTCATTTCCCGTGAAATCAATTTCTATATATGTGTTGTCAAAAATTTTAAAATCATGATTGCCAATGGCGGTTCCATGAAATGTGGCGGGTGTTGTGAAAATGTGTGCCTGCAAATTGGTCTGTATCACCTGAAATATCATATGTTTTCCATCGACCTCGGTGGTTGTGATATTGTGCTCAGTGTTGAACGGTTACACATTCTAGGACCTGTTATCACACAAGTTGTATGTTTGGAAAAGCCCGAGCCAACCACTAAATGATGAAAACTAAGAGGCCACCTACCCATTGTCACCTTAGGCAGGTGTCCCTGTCACTTTAGAGGTGAGGTGATCACCTCAAGGGGGGGATCCTGGTGACCCTGGGGGGGAAAGGGATAAAGACAAATCAAGATGGAGATGAAGTCCCTAGAAATCAAGTCTAAATGGTATGAAGGTCTTGGAATGTGGCCTTGAGAAGTTTCAAGGGTTGCCAAGTAGGTTGAGTGACCCACCAAGTGTGAAATACCTGCCCGAGACATAAGAAAAACAAACATATGTTGCAATCTAATCAAGTGGACAAGCAAGTAAATATTTTTATCCCTAATAATATAAGTTAGTAACTAATGTATATCAGAAGATAAATATATCTAAATCAACATAAATTGAACATAAGACTAATTAACCAATGTCAAAGCAAAACTAGAAATTGACTATGAATTATGAAGTACTTTGAAAGCAAGAGGGTTGTTATGAAATGATTTTCTGCAGTAAATTATCAGCCTTATGGTTGTATCATTAAAGTGTTTACAACAACAAAATCAACCATCAAAATGTGCCCCAAATTAACCTAAAAAGTGTGCCCTAATTAGTAGATTAGGTGAGTGAAGTTTGGGGAGTTTCTTAGGGTTAGTTTGTGAGATATTAGTGGTCTAGGGTTAGGGTTTTTTGCAGCTTTATGGATGTAGGAAACACGTTACTGAACCAAAAAAAATATTAGGAGAAAGAGGATGCCTCAATGAGGCAAGAGAACCAAGGGTTGAAATAAAACTTTCCAAAAGAGATGGACTTATAATTCACAAAAATCACGTTTTCCAAGGGAATACTTTTATATCTCCAATGCAATAATAAATGACTAGTGCTCTTAATAATTGGGTTAATGGGGTCATGCAAAGAAATATCTTAGAGAAGATACCTCCTTGGGGGTGAAAACCTCTTAATCCCCAAGGCAAGTTTCTCTAGCTAGGGTTTAAGCTAAGAGGGTGTATGCCCTTATACTTCTCTTAGCAAACCCTTTTTTAACCTGCATCCATATGCCTGGACTTCCAATATTTCAAATGGATTCAAACCATTGACTACAAGCACATCCATTTCTGTTTCAGGATATGTCATGCCCATGGCCATATTTTTCGAGAATGTCCTCTGAATGCCCAGGCTAACACAGAAATAAACCAAGTTATACCAAGGACGAAGAGGGCTTTGAGAAGGTACCAACCAAAAGAAAGAAGATATGGAAAATGTCGACCCCAAAAAATCCAAAAGCACCCAAAATTAGTAATAGTTTGGATAAACTATCTTCCATGACAGAGCAATATCCAAGGGAAGATGTTAGGATCCAATCCTAACCCCTCTCCATGGGTAATTAGTTAGCAGAATATGTTTTCTATGTAATAAAGGATGACATTAGTTAATAAGTCCTAATAAATAAATGAGAATAAGTCAATGTAAGAAGACCTAATAGAAGCTCCCGCTTCTAGAAAGATCTTCCTCTAGAATTTTCCTTAGAAGGTAGATTTCGTATAAATAAGTGTAGGAGGCATGGGTGAAGTTTTTCTTGGATATTATTGTAATAGAGCTCTTCTCTGTTGGAGGTTTCCCCCTCGAAGAGGCAAGTGGAAATTTCTATCATTAATAAAGGTGCTCTTTCTAGTGTTATTATGCTATGATTCATATATTTTTCTGGATATATCATTGTTGTTTCGCTATTGCTTGCTCAATATTTGTGTTATGCATATTATTTATTTCTGAAATATTACATGTGGTATCAGAGCTCTTTCTAGGGTAGAGACGTATTCCTAGAGTCTAGGACAATGACCCTAGAGTAAGACCTTAAATCCATCAAGGTATCCCAACAATCAATCTCCCATCAACTAGAAGAGGTATTATGAAACCTCAAGGGTAAGCATGTTGAGTACATTCCATATGACCGACATTCTTCCTAGCATGACCATACTCAGTCGTCCCACTCCCATTGGGGGTCTACACACTCTTGGAATAAGGTGCCCGAAATTGGCATGCATAAATTTGATGGTTCTAACCCAACTGGGTGGGTGTCTCAAATAGAACAATACTTTGTCCTCCATGATATTCAGGATGATGAGACCAAACTCCATGTTGGGGTTCTATACCTAGAACAATAACGGTGGCAATTGTGGTAGTGACATAAGAAGTTTTATCCTGGATTCCCCACTTGGAGTATGTTTACTAAAATAGTTTGTGCCCATTTTGATCGTGAATCTCATTTTTTGGGCAAGCTCACAAAGCTATGCCAAAGTGGATCAATATCAAACTTCATCACAACATTTGAACACTTGGCTATCAAAATTAAGGGCTTATCTGATGAATTTTATCTTGAATGTTTTATCAACGACTTAAAGGATGCCATCAAGGCTCATGTGAGTATGCATCATCCTACTACATGGTTGTAGGCATGTCAATTAGCCAGGGAAGTAGAGACCATCCTTCAGGAACCATCCATAAAGGCTCCATTTTCCAATCATCCTTAAGCCACCCCAGCTCCAACACAAACCTTGAAGGTACAAAAGGTCTCTCCAACTGAAATGGCGGAACAACACAAGCAAGGACTTTTCTACTATTGTGATGAAAAGTATGCACCAGGGTATAAATGTAGAGAACAAAAAATATTCCAGATTGATGCCTCAAATTCCTCTCCCTATGAAGAAATCCCATTAGATGACACTCTAGACCCGGAGGAGGCTCCATCTAGTGATCATGTTGAAGATCCAATTTCCAATCCTGCGACATCATTGGAGCCAGTCATTTCACTTTATTCACTTTAAGGTATCTTGACTCCGCAAACATTGAAGGTCAAGGGATACATCAAACATAGGCTCATTGTGGTATTGATTGATAGTGGTGGCACCCATAATTTTATTCATCGCAGGCTTGCTGATGAGCTCCATTGCTTTGTCTACCTTGTTTCTAATTTCTATATTCTCATTGCTAATGTGGGTACTATGAAGTGTGGAAGAAGCTATGAAAATGTCAAACTCCATATGGGTGATTATCATTTGAAAAACCACATGTTCTCTATTGCCATGGGTGGTTGTGATATTGTATTAGGGGTGGAATGGCTTCACACTATGGGACCAATCACAATGGATTATCAAGGATTATATATGATCTTTCACCATGAGGCTCACTCCTATACCCTTCTAGGTCTCCAAGAAGACTCTCCTAAAATCATTAGCTCTCACAAAATGGAAAAAATGTTGAAGAAATGATACCATGGTGTGATTGCTCAATTTAATGAGATCCAGGTCACTGAACATGCCTCTTAGGTAGTTTATCCTATCCTGAAACGTATTTCGGACAAGTACCCAAAGGTCTTTGAGGTACCCACTGCATTACCTCCCTCCTGAGGTGCACATGATCATAGCATCCCTCTCCTTTCAGGTAGTCAACCCCCCAATTTAAGACCCTACAGATATCCATTTGCTCAAAAAAATGAAATCAAAAAGATGGTACAAGAATTACTCTAGGCGGGTGTAATTCACCATAGTACAAGCCCATATTCTTCACCAGTAGTGATGGTATTAAAGAAAGAAGGTACTTGGCACACGCGTCCTGATTTTTGGGCCCTAAATAAACCGACCATCAAATATAAGTTTCCCATTCTTGTCATTGATGATCTGTTGGATGAACTCCAAGGGGCTCGTGTCTTCACTAGATTTGAATGAAGTAGGAAAATCTTCTGAAGAATGATTTCAAAACTCATGAAGGGAATTATGAAATATTGGTCATGCCTTTTGGCCTATGCAATGCTCCATCCACCTTCCAAAGTATTATGAATAAAATGTTGAAACCTTACCTTCGACAGCTTGTTCTGGTTTTCTTTGATGACATCCTCATTTAAAACTGCACCTGGGATAGCCACCTTCTTCATGTGGACAAAGTTCTTCACTCGCTATAGGAAAACCAATTGTTTGTAAAAAAGACCAAATGTTCCTTTGGAACCAGTGAAGTGGAGTACTTGGGACACATTGTGATTTGTGACGGCGTAAAAGTGGACCCAAAAAAGATACAAGCTATGCATGAGTGGCTACAACCCATGACCTTTAAGCACCTACGGGGTTTTCTTGGTCTCATAAGCTATTACCAGAAATTTTTCCACCATTATGGAAAATTTTCTAAGCCCTTGACTGAACTTCTCAAGAAGAATGCATTTCATTGGACAATTGAGGCAGATCAAGCCTTCAATGAGTTAAAGCGAGCCATGTGCACTACTCCTGTCTTAGTAGTGCATGACTTCCATAAGACTTTTGTGGTGGAATTAGATGCTTCGGGCACTGGTATAGGCACAGTCCTCACCCAAGAGGGTTGACCTCCAGCCTTTACTAGCCAAGCGTTGAGTGGCCACAACTTGGGTAGATCCACTTTTGAAAAAGAAATGTTGTCCATTCTACATGCGATGCACACATGGAGGTCCTACCTTTTAGGGTGTCATTTTTAGATCAAAATAGATCACCATAGTCTGATGTATTTTTTGGAGTAGAGGTTATCCTCCCCAGAACAAAACAAGTGGATGACTAAAATGTTGGGTTATGACTATGAAATCACATATAAACAAGGAAAATAAAATATATCGGCTGATGCTTTATCATGAAAACATGAGGAGGATGGTTCCCTCTTTTCCTTATCCTTACCATTCCCTGATTGGATTAAGGATGTACGCCATGAGTGGCTCACACACGCGACTATCTCCAGGATAATTCAATGTCTTCAGGAGGACCCTAATCCTCCCACTGGCTACACCTGGCAGGACAATACTCTCTGATATAAGGATTGCTTTGTTATATCACCCTCTTCATCGCTCAAGCCACAACTCTTAACATAGTTTCACTCATCATCCATTGCAGGTCACTCGAGCTTCCAAAATACACATGCTCGTGCTTGCCATTATTTTTCTAGGAAGGCATGAAGAAGGATATACTTCAATTTGTCATTGAATGTGAGGTGTTCCAACATAATAAAGGTGAAATTTTCAACCTTCCAGGCATTCTACAACCCCTACCCATTCCATCTTCAATGTGGACATACAACTCCATGGATTTTATAGTGGGCCTTCCTAAAGCTGGGAACAAATCGGTCATCATGGTGGTGGTTGATCACCTATCCAAGTATGATCATTTTTGTGCTTTACGTCACCCTTTTACAATGACACTTCATTGCACAAGTTCTCCTTGAACATATTTTCAAGTTATATGGCATGCAAACCTATATTGTATCTGATTGTGACCCCACTTTCACTAGCACATTTTGGAAAGAGTTTTTTAAATTGCAGGGCACCCAACTAAACATGAGCACAACCTATCACCTCTAGTCTTATGGAAAAATGGAGGTGGTCAACAAATGTTTGGAAACCTACTTATAATTTTTTTCTTCCAAAAAACAACACCAGTGGGTGCAATGGCTTCCCTTGGAAGAATGGTGGTCTAATACTGCCTATCACACGACCACTAAAATGACTCCATATGAAGCAGTGTATGGCCAATGGCCTCCGATAGTCACTACCTATCTTCCAGGAACATCCAAGTTTTAATCTATTGATACCACGTTGAAAGGTCACACAACCACCATCGCATCTCTGAAGGATAACCTCCACATGGCCCAAAATTGCATGAAGCAATAGGCTGGCCAACATCGTTCCGAAAGGGTTTTTCAAAAAGGGGATCAGGTGTTTCTCCAGCTCCAAACTTACAAGAAAACATCTCTCAAAGCTCAAGGACATAATAATTCAGCACCCAAGTTTTATGGGACCTACCATATCATCAAGCATGTTGGTTCAGTAGCTTACAAATTGTCTCTTATAGATACTTCCAAAATCCACCCAGTGTTTCATGTTTCTTGTCTGAAGAAAGTGGTGGGACATAATTTCCGAGTTCAAACCATCCTGCCAGAATTAGATGAAGAGGGATCCCTGTGGCTCCAACCCAAATAAGTGCTTAATAACTTGGAACGTCAATTGTGTGGCCGAACCATCAAGGAAGTGTTGATCAAGTGGAAGGACACATCACCAGATGATGCAACCTAGGAACCAACAACCATACTTCAAGAGTTTCTGCACCTGTAGCCTCGAGGACAAGGATGATTTTGAAGGGTGAGGGCATGTTAGGATCCGATCCTAACCCCTCTCCATGGGTCATTATCTAGCATGATATGTTTTCTATGTAATAAAGGCTGACATTAGTTAATAAGGCCTAATAAATAAATGAGAATAATTCAATGTAAGAAGACCTAATAGAAGCTTTCGCTTCGAGAAAGATATTCCTCTAGAAGTTTCCTTAGAAGGTAGAATTAGTATAAATAAGTGTAGAAGGCATGGGTGAAGTTTTTCTTGGATATTATTGTAATAGAGCTATGCTCTGCTGGAGGTTTCCCCCTCAAAGAGGCAAGTGAACATTGCTATCATTAATAAAGGTGCTCTTTTTGGTGTTATTATGCTATTATTTTTCTATTGTTATGGATATATCATTGTTGTTCCACTATTTCTTGCTCAATATTTATGTTCTGCATATTATATTGTATTTGGAATATTGCAGAAGAATCCTCTCAAAATGGCCAACAATAGTCGTCTATGATAGCCCATCCTGTCCAGACTGCAGATCTACCTCAGAGTTCATTGAAAGAAACAATGGGTCCAATTCTCCAGAGGATTGAAAATGATGAAAACATGATGCCATCAAAAGGAAATATATTTGAACCAGAGGACACCGAAGATATGGAGCTGGGTGAAGTACTGGACCTCCAAAGTATAGCGAAAGCATGTGCTAGACAAGAGACCAACTCAATTCTAGAAAAGTAGATCCAACTTCTGCAATATGCTTTCCTAAGATCTAAATCCAAGCCATCTATGACCAAAAAATTTAAGCACTTATCCTCCTCATCCCTAGGAATAAAAAATTCAATAACAAGAGACACCCAAAAACAAACTAAGGAAGATAAAAAGAGAGGAAAAAAAATCAATAAGTAACTCCAAGATCTAGGAGAGTTCTTGATGCTTTGGGGAAAAATCCCCCTACTTAGGGTCTAATGGCTAGGCAAAGTGATGACTCCTTAAAAGACATAAACTAACCTATTCTTTCCAAATCTAACTAGTTCTAATGATTTCTAAGGAAAATAGCAACCATATTAAGGTAGGAACCTTGTGTCCTTTCATTCGTAGTAGATCCCCTTTGTCTGTTATTTTCTCCTAGATTGCAGGTCTCTTCCCAAAGCTGACCTGAAACAACTCAAAAATAAATATACAACAACATATATGCAATCATTGAGATCATTTATATGTCTAGATACTCATGAAATAGATTACCATCATAAGTGAAAATACACATGAATTTGGAAAATGAAAGCTCTCTTTTATTAATAACAAGAAGGTGAACTACAACCAAGATCTTGTCGGCACTGCTCCATGAACCTCACCTCGGTTCCTCCAATGAGACTCTAGGTGAATTAATCCCATAGAAAAATACTCACAATCAACATGAAAAAATTAAGGAGTTTTATGGATTGCATAAGGAGGATGATGGACTAGGAAATATGAGGATGGACACTCAGAAATGAATGCACAAACTCAGAGAGAGAGAAGAAGAAATTTGGGCAGAGTTTCTTTGCTTCTTCATTCTATATTTTTTAATGATGCTCCCTAGGGACCTTTTTATATGGAAATTAGATGGTTATTCAGTTTTGAGAAGGGTTACAATAGGTAAAAATGGTTATGCAATTCAACATAGCCCGTAAACCTTGTCAGAAAGCACAATTTTTTTTTTTTTTTGCAAATTTTATGAGTAAACACGGGTTGGAAAGTGATGAGGTCATGTATGTACACATGTTGACTGTAGGTCAGGTCGCGTACACTTAAAAAACATGTTTTTTTAGTAAGAAACACAATAAAAGTGATATGAAAATGTGTGTATGAGTGGGCTAGGGTAAAAAATGGATAGTGGTGGCATTTTGGACTATAACAGATGCCCCCTAATGTGTGAGGTCAGAAGAGCAACTGATGGCCGAAATACATTACAATATCTTTGAGAAAGTGGGAAATCACTGAGTAAAGTGATCCCATATGAGTATTTGTGAGTGTGTCATCTGAAAAATACCATATAAGAGTAATCTCTCCGAGGTGGGCATGCCCATGCTTGGGACAAAATAAGCATGGATTCTAATCAAGTAAAATACAAATCCATGTCATATATATATATATATATATATATAGAAATCATGGCTATGTGAAAGATATATAGTGGATCTAGGTCCACAAGGATCGTAGCCACAAACAATACACAGTGGAGCTACGTTTCAAAATCATCTGAAGATATAAGAATATAATAACATAAACAAGTTGATCTTCGAGAAGCATCAATGTCTGTAGTTGGAGATGATAGCTTCATAACTCGAGCAATGTCTTTAAGATCTTCAAAAATCAGGTAGGAGTATAATAAGAGTGTAAGACTCACTACCTTGAGGTCTTCAACAAACCGTTGGAGAATCTTGAACAACAGGCACAGAGCTTCATTGATTCTGAATGCAGACTTGATAGGACTCTCGAGATGGACGACTTGTGAAGGTCAAGAGAATTACTGTAGGATGGACGACTCAGGCTGTAAAACGTTCCCTTGGACAAAAGCATGACATATAAAGTGACTTAGGAATCATGTTATTGACACAAGTCTTTGGCACATGAGGCATAAAAAACTCTGCATATGTTTGGAAGGGTAACCAAACGGAGGAGGACACAACTATATGTAAAGAGAACAACTTCCTAAGGTCATTGTAAATCCCAAAAATGAGTAACAGACTCAAGGATGTGCTTTTTCCAAGGCTGACAAGATTGCTGCCAATAAAAAGAGAATGTATCCCTTCCCCTCTTTTTGGAATATTTGATTGTTTTTGTCTTTTTTCATATATTTAATCAGCTTGAAAAAGAATAAAAGAATGCTACATTACAGAGGAAGAATGCGTGTCATAGGAAAGAAAACTAGTTCCAAGTGCATGGAACATACTAATGCTCAGTGCAAGGAGACGTGTAGGATAAAAACACTCGGTAGGATTGCTCCATGGGTAAGGGTGTTAGATTGCAAAGGAAAAAATGTTGCAAGGTCTGCACCTAAGGAGTGATCTAAAGGTTCATAAAAAACAAGATGGAGCTGGCATTAGGCCAAAGACACAAGAGTGAGAAATGAAATGCGATTACGGATTGACACAAAGAATGAGGAGATTCCTTCAATGTAAAGTTTTACGAGCCCAAAGAAGGTAAGATCGACGGTTTTTCACATTTAGAGAGTCTAAAAAACACTAAAAGAAGAATCTAAAGTGGTATTTTTCATACATTTATTCCCCCAAGCCCCCCCAAAAATAAAACAATACTCAGAAATACTCTCTTGGTGAGACATGTCTCCCGAGGTGTACCTTTTTCCTAATTAACCTATTGGATGGAAAAAGGGGTAAACTTATACCAAACAGATGTTCTTTTTGGACCAATTAACGAGTGTGAAAGAAACAAAGTCACTCAATGATATTTTATTTTTTAGGGAGTTCGAGAAGGGCTTAAAGAAAACTTCGGGGGTTTCCTTTTTTGTAAGTAATCTCCAAGGCCCAAAAAAGAGATAAACCAAAACTAGGGAGAATGGCACTTTTTCGTAAATTTAGTCCCTTGGGCCCGAAAAAGGGATAAACATATACCTGAGAATACTATCCTAGCGAAACACATCTCCTTTGTTTATCTTTTACATAAACAATCTCCAAGGCCTGAAAAAGAGATAAACCAAAACCAAGGAGAATGGCCCTTTTTCATAAATTTAGTCCCTCGGGCTCGAAAAAGGGATAAACATATACCTGAGAATAATCTCCTAGGAATTGTAGCTCCTAGGGTGTACCTTTTTTGTAAATTATCCATCCAGACCAAAAATCAGTAAACTATCACCGTACAGATGTGCCTTCAGGTTTCATTTTGGCAAGCGTGACGGGCAACAAGATCACTCGACAATATTTTCAACTTTAGGGAGTCTGAAAAGAGCTCAAAGAAGACTCCAATGGGGATCCTTTTCATATGTAATATAAACGAGGCTGAAAAGGATAAATAATATCTCGCTAGATGTCACTGTCATAGTTTAAGTGAGCTTGAAAGAAGACAAACCATGCCCGAGGGGAGTCCCTTGGGTACAGGCCAAAAAAAAAAAACTAAAGAAGAAAAATGAGTCTTCAAATCCAAATTCATGGTGGGTCTAAAAGACTCTTGATCCTATAGGACACTTACAACATGGGTGCCAACATGAAGAAAAAGGTTCTAACTAGGAAATCCATGGAAAGGCAGTCTCTACCATCTAATTACGACACTTCTAAAGTAGCATGGAAGGTTATGTGTTGCACTTTAGTGGGATTGACCCTATGTCAAAGAGGAAACCATCAATAAAATGAAAAATGAAAGGTGATATAGACCTACCCTACATGAAAATGTCGACAAATCATGCTCCCACCCATTAAAGAGACCAAATCCAAAATTTTGATACATTTTTATGACCAACAAATCATCATGGGGAAAAAATTGTCCACCAAACCAGCATTAGAGAAGAATTCAGGGTAAATACGAGGTCAAAAAGGGTAAAAAAGTCTATAAATAGAGGTGAAGAGTTCATTTTCACCATTTCATTTAAAAAAATACCCAAAAATACCAAAAACCCTCTACCTTCTTTTGCATATTTGGAGAGCTACGATGGATGGAATCGACTCCCGCTTGGACCAAGTAAGTAGTCTTTCCTTTAGCTTGCATTTTCATCCATTTTTTGTAGTTTTTAGAGAAGTTTGGGGTCCACGCACCCTAAAAAAATTCTCAACTATGTGTGTACATGGGTTGTGCATGTTCAATATGCATATGTACGCTTTCTGAAATATTATCAGACCACATACATATGCTATTGCTATGACAACATGTCATGTACATGCCTAGAGCCAAGGGAAAATATAAGGAAAATGACCCCAAATTTTGGTTTTTATGATGTAGGATGTATGTGCAATGGTGGGAAAGAGAGCATGAGGAGGTAGACCAACTGGTTGAAGAAGATCCTAGGGAAATATCGACACTAAAACAATGCGACATGTGGAAATTTTTTTGATGTCCTTATATGCGAGCCCAACTGTGGCTCTTAAACCATTTGATTGATTACTGGAATCCTGATGTAGAAGCTTTCATGCTTGAGGGACAATCACTCATACCGACAATAGAGAATATCTACTTCCTAACAGGCCTCTCTAGGAGAGACGAACTGGTGAACCTCAAAATATTTCGTCCTGGACCATATGCGATTATGCACTATAAGGATGTATTGTGAGGATGGGACTGAGAAAGTAGGGTCTCAAGTCCCCATCTAGAAAATTAGAAGTTTAATCTTGAGGGTGGTGTTGTATATGATTGGACAGATCATTGGATCCACAACACTTCACCATGCTTCCAGGGCTCAAATGCATTGTGTCATTCAATGTCTTTAGTTGGTTGTCTTTGAATGGAGCACTACTATGCTCAATTATATGAAGACCCAACTTACAGAAAACAAGCGCAGGAAGAATGCAATTTTTGGATTCAAAACAGTGCTGTGTGCATTCTTTTTTGAGAGAGTGTCAGGCATAAGCCCAAAGGAGAGTGTATGAGGACAAATCACATCTTTGCCAACACTCTGCAGGTGGACCACATTGATGCCACGTTAGGGAGCAAGAGGGGTTCATGAGGCATATAATGATACATTCTTTGATTGGTGGAAACATAAAATTCCCTCCATTGAAGACTGCCCATATGCAGGGATCAATTTTCTCAGGGACCCTGACATGCCCATGCCCTCAGGTGCGACACGAGGCGAGATAGGTACACATTTTTTTTTTTAATTTCTTATTATGAAATAAAAAACATCTTTTTGGTAATGGAATGGTAATAACTTATACTCTGATATGTACAAATGTGGGACTAGTGAGACCGATGAACTTCCATCAGTGTAGAAGTCATCCACTAGAGCAGGCCCAAGAAAGAGGAGCCGCTGTAGAGGCAACACCGTCAACAACAGAAGTTGAGCGGTTTTTGAGGTGGGCGGAGAGGAAACTGAATACCCTCACCCACAATGTCCCTGTGGTAGAGATTGAGTACCTATCGTCATTGATGCAGCCACATGTAGTGGGAGTTCATCAAGCATGGGTTCATCTTTTCCAGCATCTAGCCAATGTCGTAGTGTGTTATAGTAAGGCCAATAGGTCTATAGCTTAGACTAGGCTTGGACACTAGGAGTGCAGAGAGATTCTATTTTTTGTATCTCTATATGTATTTTGGGCTTCATCCCAACGATGTATATTTGACACGTATTGAGGCTTATGACCCACATTTTATACCATGACACTATTTTCTAGACATGATATGATATCGATATTTTTTCCTTAGGGAATAAATACATTTTGTACAAATATATTTAAATGTGTGTGTTTGTGTATGCTCTTATTTACATATGTGAAAGATACCAATCTAAAACATGATTTGCTAAAGCATTAGTTAATTGATTAAAGTGCCTAGGAACATGAATATATGTAATATAATAAAAATAATGTTCAAAGAGGCGTACCCTAAGGAAACATCAGTGAAGGACGGGATTGTGGACGCGATATACTCTATTCAACTACGAGACTACCAATTGTGCATCTAAATAGACTTGAAGGAGAGATATACCATGTGATAGAGAATCACATAGTAGTTATATAAATTCTCTGTATTCGACAACATTATTTGTTGCTTCCCCTAGAAAAGAACCTCCTGAAGACATCGACCAGTGGGCGGGAAGATCACCCAAGCTGTGGAAGCAAGCCTTCGAGTGTGTCGACTGGCACCATCCATGAAACCAACATAAACCTCAGACTCCCTCAACATCTACCACAAAGAAGATACACAAACGGATGACACTTCCATAAGACAAAAAGAACTAAACTTTATACATAAATATACAATATTCACAATAAGTCCCACCCAGGTGACCAACCTAAGCATAATACTTCTTTAAATAAATCCCATTTCTGGACCCAAGAAACACATTGCCTTCAAAATCAACCAATTCATACCCACCTTTCTCCAAAATCTTCTTTATAATGAACGGTCCAAACCACATGGGTTTGAACTTGCTTTGCCCCAAGGTGTCTTTATCTTGATTATATACCAATACAAGATCGCCTTCAGAGAAAACCCTAGAGTAGACCAATATATCATATTGACACTTGAGGTGGCGTTTATGAGCTTCAATGGACCTTGCCACATATTGTTGCTACTCATCGAGTTGCTCGAGATAGACAAGACATTCTTCGAGATCAGTTGTGTTGGGAAGTAGTTCCACTGCCAACTTGAGGGAAGGAATATGACACTCTATAGTAAAAATTCCTCCATCCCATAAACGAGTTGGAAGGGAGAGAACCCTATGGCAGTCTTGACAGAGGTTCGATATGCCCAAAGTGCAGAGTATAACATCAAATGCCAATTCGACTTAGCTGAATTGATTGTCCGCTTGAGAATGTTTTTAAGAGATTTGTTGATAGCCTCTACCTAGCCATTCACCTATGGATAATAGGGCGATGAATTTTCTTGTCTGAATCCTAGCTTTGATGCTAACTCTGTCATCATTTTATTTTGGAAGTGACTACCATGGTTAGTGATAATCTCCTTTGGTATACCAAACCTTGAATTGATTTGGTTGAAGATAAAGAGTGTTGTAGTTTGTCCATCATTGTTGAACATTGGCATGGATTCGACCCACTTGGTGAAGTAATCTATAGCCACAATGATGTACCAATGTCCTCTAGCAGAAGCTAGGTGGAATGTGGTGAAATCAATTCCCCACTTGGTGAAGGGACCAACTGCGATGACGGGAAACATAAGAGAAGGGTGTGATCGCATCTTCCGAGAGAATATATGGCACATATGACACTTCTTAATTTCTTCAATACAATATTTGAATAATGAGGGCCAAAAGTATCCAACACAAAGGATTTTCCGATTTCTCACCAACCAGAAAGGTGATCGCCATATGCTCCAATGTGGAAATAATTTAGCACAAGATCCACTTCTTCATGGGTAAGACAATGGCGGAGAAAAAAATCAATTCCTCGATGATACAAAGTGTCATCTATAATAAGGTAATGGCAGGCTTGATGGCATATTTGTCAACGCTCATCGTGAGAAGCAGATGGGGGGAACTTCAAAGTCTGGAGATACACAAGTATATCCCCATACCAAGGGTCAAAAGATGCAATGAGGAAGAGGTGCTCATTGAAAAATGAATCCTCAAGTGAACCTTTTCCACTCTCAGTTGGAAGCTCTGAGATTAACTCTGCAAAGACCAGAGAATTTTTAGACTTTGCTGAAACAAATTCTAAATCGAACTCTTGTAGAATAATGATCCACCTACTAATCTTCCCACCAATGACTCTTCACATCAAAACATATTGAAAGGGATTGATGACAACCGCGACAGTGGTATTACGTAGTAAAATATAATGATGAAATATATGGATGGAATGGAAAGCTTCCAGAGCCAGTTTCTCGACATGAGAATAGTTGAGCTCTAGTATGATTAAGCCCAAGATGAGGTAATAGATAATGTGTTCCTGGAGAGCGTCGTCTTCCTAAACTAAGACCATGTCGATGGTGGATTTTGATGCATCGAAATACAACACGAAATCCTTTCCATAATCAGTAGGGCTGAGCAGAGGGGCAGACACTAAGACACTTTTCAACACTTCAAAAGAGTGTTGAGCTACTTCGTCCCAATAGAATGGGATCCCTTTCTTTAAAATATGCATAAATCTTTTTGTGATTTCGGTATAGTTAGCGATGAATCTTCGTAAAAAGTTATCCTTCTCTTGGAGGCTCTAAAGTCGAGGTATTGTGCGCAGGGGAGGAAATTGAACTATTGCCTCAACCTTGAGGGGATCGACCATGATCACTTTCTTGAACACAATAAATCCCAACATATGTCTTGATCTAATGCAAAAAATTCATTTTTTTGGATTCAAATGAATCTAGTAATAGTGACACCTCTAAAAAATAAGTCAAAGGTGAAAGGGATGATCATCTCTTGCGAGAACGTGACGGAAGATCATCAAGGTATGCTTTGACTATATATTTAAGGTCGTGAAAAGAAAACGACATGGCCCGCTGGAAAGTAGCTCCAACATTTTTAAGGCCAAAGGGAATTTTCTTATATGAAAAGGTACCCCAAGGGCATATAAATGCAGTCTTATGTTGGTCCTCGAGCCAGATATGGATTTGATTATACCCCGAGAAACCGTCCATAAATGGAAATATTTCACAACCCACACAATCATAAATAATTTGATCTATAATGGAGATCATCCCAAGGCCTATTTGAACCCGTCATTGCGTCTAAAATTGCCTTGTCAGAAGGAAAGACAGAGTCCAAAGGATCATGTGAAGTAAGATAATATTGAGGCCAAATAGGCTCTAGAACGAGATCTAGCTCCTGAGTGGGAGCTAGATCAGGGTTTGCAGAGGCTTGCTAGACAACACTATGTTAGAAAAATAGGATCGTGGAGCAATAAAATAAAACAAATGCAGAAACAAAACATAGAAGATAAACAATACAATAGAGACACAGATTTACGTGGTTCACCTAGTGTGGGCTACGTTCACCAGAGAAATTGCTAGGTCCTTCCTTTATTATTATCCAGCATATGAAGGGATACAACCTACAACAAACTTGTTGTAACTTCCTCTTCTTTCTCTCACAGTCTCCTATATCAGAATAAAATATTCACCGTCAACCATAGCCGCAATACATTTCCCTCATAAAAGAGGGTTTCCTTCTAGGGAAAAAAACATAACATAATTTCTACCGTTAGATCTGCGACCTTATAATAAATGGTCCAGATTTACAATGAAATTACAATATATTTTTACAAGGCAATTTTTCCTTCGGGGGCTTCGCCTCCAAACCCCCATCAGGGGACACTGCTCCTGAACCCCCTCTAGGGGCCTACTTGCCCCCAGAACACCCAGCCGGGGGGATAGCCCCCTAGACCCTGCAGAGAGGGTAGCCCCCCTCTGCACTCCCCCACGTGGAAGAGTGTACATACTTCTAGGGTGTAAATACTTCATGGGGTATAAACATGACTGAAAGTAAAAGACCTTTGAATCAGGAATATAATCAGGCTCCACAACCAACACACTATATGCAACCTCAGCTGCATATAGGGCCATTTCCATGCCATGATTCCCTACCCCCTCCATCAAAGACGAAGGGGAAGGTAAAGTCCATAGATCTTCAAAGTAAGTCTTTCAAAATGAACTCACTTGAAGAATCACAGTTTTAGGGATCAGGGAAAACCGAAATAAACTTAACGTCATTCAAAGGTGGTGGGAAGTCAAACATACCCATCAAATATGGAAACAAACCCATACCTAAGTTGGTAGTACCCTGCTACGGATTATCAATCATCGGGACCATGGATGCCCCCGATGAAGGTTCAGGATGAGAGAAGGACAATTAATCAACAATGACAATCCTTTCTTCATGAGGAAAGCATGACACTCAAAAAATTGAGGACACCACTATCATCATTGCATAATTCCAACTTCATCGAACATAATTTTGTTGTTGAGAGGCGCATTGACTACTTCGACTTTGACACACAATTTTTACCTCCAACTACAAGGTAAAGGAGGGGATTAGTCCATGTGGTTGAAAAGAATGACCATCAAATATAGTTAACAATGTGGGGGACGAAGCTAAATTAGGCTGACCAATATCCTTCCAACATGCAAGTGACATAACACAAGTCGATGCCCCCTCATCTACCACAGTGCGAAACATGTTTCGCGTCAAATATTTCGTGGCATAAACCACTACTATTTGAAAGGAGACATGATAAGGAAAATGAGGTTTTAAATTGGAATGGTAAGAGACGATAGATCCTAATTTAGTAGGATCGAAGGTACCTAAATCTAGAAACAACACTTTTCATTGAAATTGGAAACTCTGGAGAACTTTCAAAGAAGACATTGTGCAAGGGGTTTGCACTAGATCTTCAACAACATAGTAGTTCTGGGTAGCTTGTTCATTTGGGTTACAATATGCCTTCTTGAATGCACCTTTGGGGATGTGATTCATTGCATCTCCCATCAACTTCTCAATATGGAGAGGTTTCGATGGTTCAGGATCTTCCTTTCCTTTCTCAACACATTCAAGAGTTCCATAATCACATGCCCTAGTTTGAAGATGAGCATCCATACTCATTATATATACATTTGTGGATCTGGGATAGAGTCACGCATGGAGGCACCCTGATTTCCCCTAGGCATGTTCGTGGATGAGGATTCCTACATCATTTTCTTCCCTTGAGGAAAATATTTATTTAACACAATAGGTTGCTTCCGTGCCAACAGATTTTGAGCTTCCTCAATCCAGGAGCACTAATGAGTGAATTGGTCTTCTGTGCAAATCTTACAAGGGAACTTGACCTTCTTATTTTCATTTTTTCCCTCTCCAACATTATTAGCAACCTTTTTTTCATTACCCCTCCGACCCTTCTTACCTTTTCCCTTATTTTTCTCCTTGGGTTGTTGGTTACCCTTGGGGTTCTTTTTTTTCACAGTGTGTACTTTTAACGTCAGGGTGGCAAGAGAATCCATACTAGAAGTCTCGCTGGCCACAGTCTGTTGCAATGATATTTGTTGCATTTGGTTAGACAACAGATCCATGGGATTGTTTTAGTTGAGCCCACAATACCATCGGCATGAGGCCCATACTTAGGTTTGGCCAAGTCAAAGGTTTACCTTGGTTCATCAGGAAAAATCTCATAAAGCATGCTGGATTGTGAATAGATCAAATCTAGCTACTGAGCTCTCATTATTGCCTATTCCTTGGAAAACACTCTAGAAGTCGCGACATATTTGGAGATATAGAGTACCAAAGAATTCAGGAACCACTCAAGAAAAAACACGGGAGGGATCTTGACCTTGACCTTGATTAAGCTCTTACAACGATGCCATTCATGGATATGATTAGAGATATGGACTGCTTTAGTCTACTTTAAATTGGCCAACATCTCAGTGTTGGCATTGTATCTCATTGGTAGCTAGAAATGGTTCGCAAAAACCATCTTCATATCATTAAATTAAGAATATCGTGAACCGTCGAGCTCAATATACCATTTCGCGACACCCCCTATGAGAGTGTGTTGAAATAATCACAACTTAATGGAATCGTCACTTAGCGAATTCGATGAGCACCACAAATAAAAATTCATGACATGATCACTTGGATCCTCACCAAGATTTCCTTCAAATTTTGGGATATCTGATGACAACTTTGTTGGCACAGGAGGCCAACTCAGAACATGACAAATGGGATCTTTCAATAACCTTGACAAGTCTATCAAATGAATATTTTCCAGAAACGGTAACCTTGGTTGTGCCATGTTCATTGGAAAAGATGGACCTGGATATTGGCTGGTGTTGGCCCTTGGTTATGGAAGGAAGTGAAGATCAAGGAAGAAAAGGTGAAATGTGAACTACGTGGAAGACACAGTGATTGTTACTGGGTCGAAGTTAGAAAAAGAGCAGAAAATATGGAGCAAAGCCCAAGAAAGCAAGTCGTTGGATGAGGAGATCGAGGATAAGAGATCAGCAAGGAAGAAGGATTGTGGACAACTCAACAAGTGGAAAAATCCACCGTTAGATGCTTTGGATCACCGCATGAGAAGGAAGGAAAGTCAGGCTAGCGAAGTCCTAAAAATGTGGTTCAAGTTGACCTAGGGTTTAGACACCTAGGGTTTTCGTATCTAGGGTTTTGGACACCTAGGTTTCAACCTAAGGTTGTCAGTGAGGTATTGTAATGTATAAATAAAGGTCAAGAGGACCTGGGTTGGATTGTTGTCATTATTCCTAGACTCGATCTAGTTGTTGTTGGTATGTTGTGAGAGATCATTGTTGTGTGAGAGAGAAGTGCTAAGTGTGAGAGCCTTCTAGTACTGTAAGATCTTCAGTTGGGTGCGAAGATCAACCCTGTAGCTGGGTGCACATGAAGAGGGGAGAAAGAGATAGAGAGAAGAGAGAGACCTACTGGTTAAGAGCGCATATAAGAACTGTATTCTTTCATCTTAATATATTATAAAGCACAGTTCTGTGGACGTAGCCCTAGAGAGAGGGTGAACCACGTATATTTGGTGTGTGTTTGATTGGTATTTTGTCTCTGTCCTTGATATACTGTTATTGCATTATTATGTTATCTCTGATAAGTAGATGTGTAGAATAGATCTAAGATGATAAGTGATATATGAATGTTGTGTTGTTCTTATATTAGATCCACTTGATATTCCCCTTGGTTGTAGACACTTATGTCCTACAACCTCCCCATAACTGCTTCGGGTGAGGCTGCATCTACTTCATAGGTGTAGCTGAAATGACCATTATTTAGGGCTTGTTGGTGTGCTCTTGGAGCTGAAACCTGAGTCTGCCCTTGTGCCAACAGCTGGCACGAGGTTGCTAGGAAAATATTACCTACTGAGTAGGGTTCTTGTAAAACCAAGAGTTTTCTTGGCTAGTGTAAATGAATGATGCACTTGTTTGCATCACATACGAGTTTGAATAGTTGGATGACATGCCTTGAGTGGGACCTTCCCCCTGCATGGAATTCCATTGGCCTTGGTTGAGGTTTCCTGCAAATGATCCTCCGTGCATAGGAACTGAACCTAGCAGGGGGTTCCACTGAGAGTGGGGCATGTTACCCCCAATCAACATCTTGTTTTGAGGGATATAGTTCTTTCCTAGATTCGCTAGACCTTGGAAGGAGTTGGCTCTTGTCATTGCTCCCTGAAAAGGCATAGAACCTTGTGCATAGATGGGTTGATTAAGGAAGGGGTTTCCCCCTGATGAAGAAAATGAGTTATTCCCAAAATAACCAAATAAGGAAAATGACATGAACCCAACTGGATTCGTGGAAGGTTAGGGCCTATGAATCCCTCTGCTAAATAAGATAAAATTGAGAGTGGGCCCAAATGGTTGTTGGAAAGCACCTCAAAGCGAGGGGGACAGAGGGGGAATATGACCCCCAACATAAGGAAACACATTAAATAGAGTAGTGGTTCCCCCAAGGGATTCTTGTAGGGGAGTGTTAGAACTCCCCGCACCCAAAACAATAGTTTGTAAAGTAGATTGGGTTAGAGTTGAGCTCATGCTGAAACCTAGCATCCCATACGAGAACAGACCAACAAACAAATTCCTCATGACAAGAGGATGAATAATGGTTGTAGTCACGATAAGGACTTTTCCATGGACATAAGTGGTAGCCACCTGATGAGAGGCATTCCTCAGAGGGGAAGGTGGGAGAGGGGGAAATTCAACCTCTCCATCCATAGCTGAAGTGGGAGTATGTAGAATCCTAGTAAAATTAACATTATTTTCTTCCATAACAAGTTGTCTAATGAGACTATGATCAGGGCTAGTCACTTCAGGAGGGACTATCTAAATAAGATATGGCACTGAGAGGTCAGCTATCGGAGGGTTCTATGGCCTAACTAATCCTTCAATTTCAAGGTCTGAAATGCGAGTTTCCTCCGGTGAAAAATTGTCTCCTCTTGTAACATGATTAGGCATAATTTCTTATGTCCTGGTAGTTTTGAAAGAACCTTCATGATCCAACCTTCACCTCAACGGAGGCAGGCTGGCTCCATAGTTACTGATGGGAGGCCTTGAAGCCTGCATTAATGATAGAGTTGTTGATATTCCACTTTGTGAAATGATGAACCGACACTCTAACGCAAAGCTAGGGGGAAGCACATAGCACACACTAAAAATTCCCTAAAGATAAATCAAGCAAACGGGAGAAAGGTAGGAAGAACAATTACGCCAACCAACACTAGAGAAATTTACTGGTACAAGTGTAACTCGAACATGGAAACACCCTCCAGGTATACTCTGCGAAGTGTGGTCCAATGTCTACCATAGGTACCACGGTATTCCCCCCACAGTCACATGTGTAGGTACCTATAAATGACAACTAGGTTGCCATCTTGTAGTCAGTCATCAAGCGAGTATAATCGATATTTGGGCTAGAGTGTATGGGCAGGATAACAAAGTATGAAACTGATCCAAAGGACTGAATCATGAGAGGGCCAGTGTCACTCTTAGATTACCCTGGATGAATCCCAGTGTCTTAGAGGACTGATGCCAAACAAGTCAATATCACTACAGGAATGATCCCCAAATATGCTCCCCTACTATGCTTTGTCCAACTTTGGAGAGGATATCTCTGCTACCTTTCCTTAATTTACCTCGTGTTTATCCCCTGTGTTAGAGGGGTGTAACATACCCAACCAGCCATAGGTCGAGAACACTACTTCAATCCCACTTCTGCACTAATTTCGAGCTCTGATCAAAATTCTAATTAATAAATATGCATGAAATATTCATATGCAAATTTAAAGATTCATGCTAGAACATAAAGAAATGAGACATATGTCATGCACAACAATAACCAGTAATCATGCATATTATAGATGCGAATTTCATAGATAAATAAATACATAATGGAATAAATACACAGGTAAATAAAAACCATGACAGAGAGCACTTATCTTTCATGAAACAAATCACCAACTGGCTGCAGACCAAGGAAGTTCCACCCAACCATAGACACTATTTTTCCAAGTCTCAACAACAATCTCATCCCCGAGCCAGGGCTATGAATCCACAAGGACAGTTCCAGAGTGTCACTCAACTTCCCAAACCATTCAACACTCAAGCTCTCACAGGTTTTTCAACACCCACAACAATCCAAAGTAAACCGACTCTCTTCTACCCAGCCTGCACAACCCAAGAGAATGGACCCCCTTCTTTACCATGCAGTCCCTCAGGCTGTCCATCTCATTCTAGGGCTCTAGTGAATCTGGTCGAGAATATCCATGTTGGGACTCTCAGGATTCACAACTGTGAGAAAAATTGGACACATGCCAAATCATCTCAGACATGCAGACATTAATTCATGGTTGGAATACACCAGCAATATTTATATCCAACAAAACCATGGATCCTCTCCAACAATTCGTTTTCCTTTCCCAAGCCAAAAAATGAATGAGGAAAGACAAGTAGGTGAAATAATGAGTGGGGGGAGAATAAAATGAAAGGTGGCCACAATGAACAATAAGGGAGTGAGTGAAGAATAACCAACCCCCACAACAGACCAAAGATGGGTTTATGTATTTCTTGGAATTTAGGAACCATGTGGCCTTCCCCCCAAGAAGATCATGTAGTTGTTATTCTCCATTAAAACAAAAATGGGTAAATAAAATATAAAATAAATACGTATCCCCTCAAGCCCCCTCTCTTGTGGAATCATAGCCCCCTGTAAATTATGTTCTTGTCTGTTTAACAACCAATGATATATTTATTATTAATAATGATTAAAAAATTACATTTCCTAGGCACACTGGCCTCTTTTAATTGTTTGAGCACTCTGGACTTTCATTAACCAAATACATTATTTAATATGGTGCTCGAAACCGGGGTATTAAATTTCCCTCCCCCTTGTTTTGGTACTGTCCTTAGTGCATATACAAAACAAAAATCAAAATTTTGAAATTTATTCAAAAAGTTGCGAGTACTCTGCTCACATGGCATCTTCATCCTCTCAAGTAGCATCCTCAGGACCGTAGTAGGCCCAATGGACTTTTACCAACTCTATGATTCGATTCCAGAGCATTTTGACTTTTTTGTCCAATATTCGCATTGGCTGGACCTGGAATCCTTCCTCTGTCTCTACTTGAATCAGATGCCAATCAATAAAATGGTTAGGATCATGTACATATGTTTTTAGCAAAGAGACATGAAATACATTATGCACATTCATGGAAGAAGACAATGCACGTATGTATGCAACTGGCCCTATTATGTCCAATATCTCAAATGGACCACAGAATCTGACTGCTAGCTTTGTACAACTACCCAACTTCAAAGATCTCTTCTTTGGCTTCACTTTTAAAAACACATGCTCCCCCACTTTAAATTCTCTAGCTGTCCTGTTCTTATCTGCATAAAGTTTCCGTCTATCTTGAGTTGCCTTTAAATTTTTCTTAATTCTAACTGTCTGGTCTTCCATATCCTTGAGAAATTTTGGCCCACGTACCACTTTGTCTGCTGGGTTGTCCAAACTCACTAGAGTATTGCATTTCCTACCATACAACGCTTCAAATGGGCTCATTTTCAATGAAGCTTGATACCCATTATTATAGGCAAACTCAACCAAGTGCAAGTAATCTTCCCACTTAGATGGATCATCCATCACATACATTCTCAACATGTCTTCAATTACTTGGTTGACTCTCTCTGTCTTTCCATCTCACTGTGGATGGTATGTTGTGATAAAGTTCATATTTGTACCAAATCCTTTAAACAATCCCCTCAAAAAATTTGAAGTAAACTTTGTATCTCTGTCTGAGACAATTGCCTTAGGTATCCCATGCAACCTAATAATCCCCCTCATGTAAATTTATGCAATATTAGTTGTTGTATGAGTCATTTTTACATGAACAAAATGAGAATCCTTTGTCAATTTATCAACCACGACCATGATTGAATCATGTTGTCTTGTTGTCCTGGGCAATTTTGCTATAAAATCAACGATTACCACTTCCTATTTCTTCTCTAGAATTGGTAATGGCTGCAACAAACCCGCTGGGTGCCTATGCTCATCCTTCACTCTGTGACATTCCATACTTTTGGAAATGTAATCAACAACATCTCTTTTCGTTCCTAGCCAAAAGAATTGGCTTCTTAATCCGGTAACCAGGATGTTCAACATATGGAACATTATGCATTTATTTTAATACCAAATTCCTAAGTTCTCTGGAACTAGCAACATAAATTCTATTTTTATGCATAAGTAATCCATCTTCCTTCATCTCATATTCTTTAATTTTATGTTGTACATTTTCTTGCTGTAAGCTTTTATTTACCTATAGGTAATGTTGATCTGTGACAACAACATCTACATTCTTCTCTTTAAATCTGACTGATGCATACTAACAGTTGTAGCATGCATGAGATGTACTCTTCTACTAAGTGCATCGACAACTTTATTTTCTTTTCCTTTGATATGCTTGATGTCAAAATCGTATTCACTTAAAAATTCTAGCCATCTTGTCTACCTAACATTTAAAGTTGGTTGTTCAAAAAGATATTTCAGGCCACTATGGTATGTTCATAATTCAAATCTCTTCCTCGTGAGATAATGCCTCCACATATTCAACGTGTGAACAATGGAAACAAGTTCCAATTCATGTGTGGCATAGTTCCTATTGGGCCTGTGATATGATTGATTTCATGACGTTAATTAGATCCTTTTTGGCTGAATATGTATATGCGTTTTTCTATTTTGAAGAGTTTTTGAAGAGATTTTGTGTCAAATCGCTATGATTCACACCAGGTATGCATAATTCATGTTTTGTGATGATTTTGAGTATAAATCAACATGTTTTTATGATTCCAAGAAACTAATTCACGTGTTGTATGTCACAGGGAAAAATCACAGCTTGTTTTTGCATCCGGCACTCCATCCGGTACTCCATCCGACACTCAGCCCAATACTCCATCCGACACTCCATAATACACAAAACGATGGGCGATTTGGCGGTTATGGTATTGGCGGCCAGTGATGGGAGAATCAGAGACATGGGTTTTTCTCTTGCTCATGGCCTCCAGCTACTGAACTCTTGACAACTTGATTTGGGTTGTTATGTTGGGCGATTGTTGGCTCGCCTCATTTCGATAGTTAGGGAATCTTAAATGCAATTTACTATTTTTAGAAGAGGATCGACCTTCTAGTGGTTGACCTCTCAGCTTGTAAAACTTATAAATACCACCTCAGTGGTCAGACAATAGTTAAGAAGTTAAGGAATAGAGAGTTAGAGACAAAGACAATTTTAGCTCTCTTTTTCCATTTTCATTTTGCCAGAATCGTGTAAAGACTACGTTTTTAGTTTTAATGGTGAATTTGTGTTGTTGAAGTTCGTGGTGCACCTTTGAAGAGTAACCACGACTTGCTAGGGGCCCCACCAACAGTCTGGGTGACTATCCTATGAGTTTGCTTGTGAATTAGATAGCGTATATGTCTTTTTATTTCTTTTCCAGTACATGAATTGTCATTTTGCTTCTTTGTTATATAAATTGTTGTTTATAATTTAATTGGTTTAATTTAGTTTTGCAGGTTTATATGAGGAATCTTGTTAACATGCAATGACTCTTTAGTTATTAGAAGCAATCTTGCAATCTTAGACACTAACCCCATGTGTGATTAGATGATAGATTAGACTTTCTTTATGTTGAAACAGAGTTTAAAATCAAGTTTAAAATAGAGTTTAAAACAGAGTTTTAGAACACAATTTTAATTCATGCTTTCTTTGACAGAGCTTCGGTGGATGGATAGTATTAGTTCTAGTTTTCATTTTTAGATTGCTTATTCAATTACTATTTAGTTTTTCCTTAGTTGTTAGCTAGTTTACTCATTTCATTACTTGTCATATGCTAGAATAGTGTTTAATTTCTGTTTATGAGTATTTTCTCTTTTTGCAAATTGAATTGTCAAATAGAACTAGTTTAGTTTACTCCATGCAATTTCTTTCTTAGATCTAAATTGCAATTTCAATTCGTAGTTAATTATTGAGTTTAGTGTAGTATGAATTTGCTTACGTAGTATAGAGTGCAATTGAATTTCATAGCATAATCTCTTTATAACTGTTAATGGTTAATGCATGATTAAATAATCACATGGATATGCATAATAATTGATGTTGTTTCCATAATGGCTAAGTTCTCACTGGATTGCCTAATTCACACTTTTCACTTTGCTATTGAATTCAATATCGAGTTTATCCCTCTTGAATTATCATTCATTGTTAAGTGCCATCGTGATATTATAAGACACCGGAGACATTCACACAACCATCAACACTATATTTGAGTTTTCATAGATTAAAATATAGCTTTCTTGCTTTCATAGATTAGAAGATAGTTTTCTTGTTGTTGTATGATAAATAGTCTTCTTGCTTTGGTAGATTAAATGATAGTTTTATTATCATAGGTTAAAGATTAGTTGTTAATTGCTTTCATCATCATAATGCTTTCAATTTAGTATATTTTCTTTTGTAAATTAGAAATAGTTGTGAAATTTAAATTAAGAATAGAGTTCACTTGTCTCTTAGCTTAATTAGTTGTTTATTGAGTAGTTTTAATTAGTTTACTTGTTGTAGAAGTTATCCTAGGTTAGTTAGTTGTTTACTTGCTTTAATAGGTTAGTTGCTTACTTGTCTATTCTTGCTTTGATAGTGTAGTTGCTTGTTTATTTACTTGCTTTCACAGGATAGTTGCTTATTGAATTTAAGTAGGTTAATTACAAGTAGTTTGTTGTTGCTATTTTCTTATTAGATGAATAGTTTGCTTTTGCTTATTGTTATGAATGAACTAGTTTTCTTTAAGTAGGGTTTTCATTTGCTTTCTTAGAACTATTCATCGATCCTTCATTCAAAGGTTACTTAGGGTACATAGTTTGAGTTGCTTAGTAGAGTTTGATCATTAGTAGTCCTTGTTTGAGTAGATTAGCCATTAGATAACCACTTTCTTATTTAGACTATACTACTACCAATCCTTCTACCTTGGCATATATTTTGCTACAATTCTAAGTTTACTTACCCCGAGTTGACAATTTAATTGAGGGTTTTTAGTGTGTTTTTAGTGCATATAGAACACCCATCAATTCCTCTCATGTTCTTTAATCTTTCTGGACTCATAACCAATGACATGTCCATTTTTAGTGAGGACTCCACCAAGTCCTTCCTTGCATACATCTGTACATACCACACAACTTTCATTTGGGTCAACAATCTTTAAAACAAATGCACTAGTAAGTAATTTTTTCAACAAATTAAAGTTCTCTTCACACTTAGATGTCTATTCAAATTTAATTCCCTTCTTTTGAAAATAAGTGATGGGATGAGAAATCTTAGAGAACCCTAATATAAATTTTTTATAGTAACCAGCTAATCCCATAAAATATCTAACTTCTGAAACATTCGTAGGTGCTGGCCATTCTCTAATGGATTCAATCTTCTCTTGATATACTGCTATACCTTGTTTTGAAATAATGTGTCTCAAGTAATGGATCTGTTCTTGGTAAAAAGAACACTTACTAAGCTTGGAATACAGTTGATGTTCCATCAACACTTGCAATATTGAGCTTAGGTGACGTTCATGTTCTTCCTCTGACTTAGAGTAGACAAGTATGTCATCTAGGAATACTATGACAAACTTATCCAAGTGATTTATGAATATGCCATTCATTAAGCACATAAAGACAGTTGGTGCATTGGACAATCCAAATGGCACTACTACAAATTCATAATGCCTATACCTGGTTCTAAAGGCTATCTTATTGATGTCTTCTTCCTTGATTCTTACCTGATGGTACCCTGATCTCAAGTCTAAATTTGAAAATATCTTTTCCCCTCTTAGCTGATCAAAGAGGTCATCAATTCTGGGTAGAGAGTACTTGTTCTTTACAATGGATTATTCATCTGTCGAAAGTCAATACACAGCCTCAAAGTTCCATCATTCTTTTTGACAAAGAGTACTAGTGCACCCCAAGGTGAAACATTTGGACGTATGCACCCTTTCTTCAACAATTCTTCCATCTGCATTGTAATTATTTTAATTCTGGTGTATTCATTCTGTAAGGTGTTTTTGATACCGGGGAAGCTCCTGGCACTAAATCAATAGAGAAATCTATCTCCCTCTTTGGTGGCAACCTTGGTATTTCTTGGAATACATCTTCAAATTCTTGTAGCACCGAAAATTCTTCAAGGCTTGGCCCCTTTATATTTTCTAGCTCCTCCACATGGGCTGCATACAATTGACATCCTTTTATGAAACATATCTTTAGTTGTAAGGCTGAAATATCCCTTATAGAGATAGGTCTTGGAAATCCTTTCACAGTGCTCTGTTTTCCTTTTTCATCAAGACATATAAATGTCTTGTTATGACAATCTAGGATAGCATGATGCTTGTCCAACCAATCCATTCCAATTAGAATATCATAAGATCCCAATGGTATAATATTTAGATTAGCATTAATATTCACACCTTTAAGACTTATCGAACAACCTTTGACCATATCATGGATTCTCCTTTTGGCTCCATTGGCTAGCTGAACCAAACTTGATTTTTCAAGCTTAATTTTATCCAAACGTAATCTATCCACTATTTTAGGATCAATGTAACAACTACTTGCTCCTGAATCAATTAAAATAGCAATGGGATGAATACTGATCTTACCTTCCACCTCAATCATATTGGATTGGTACTCTTTTTATTGATCATCTAAGGATGCATAAATTCTTCTCATGTCTTCTACTGTTGTAGCCTCTTGGATGTTGTGCACAATCTTCACTTTGTCCTTTCTATGAGGGAAATCCTTGTACATGTGATCTTCTTTGCATCCCCAACATTGGATTGGTGGTCTTTTCATTTTTCCCAAGGAGTCTTCTCTCTTGGATTCATCCTTAGCATACTAGTCTTGATGATTTTTATTATGGCTATTTCTATTGAAAGGAGGTTTGAATCCCTTCCTCCTCTGATCAAATTTCTCCTTCTTCTTATCCTTCCAATATTTCTGCATGGATTCTCTTCCCTTGCCTTGCTCATATAGGTACTTATCCTTCCTCATGGTCTCAGTCAAAGTCTTGGGTTCATCATATTGAATCTTCTCTTTATAAAAGGATGGAAATCCACTTAAAAACCTCTATATTTTCACCTTCTCATCTTTTATAAACCCCACATACTTTAGCAACCCCAACTTCTTTTCATACTATGCCATGGTCGTGCTTCCCAGCCTAAGTTCAAAGAAATCCTACATTTTCTTGTCATAGAAGTGTTCTGAAAGGTACTCCTTATGAAAATATTTCCTGAACTGCTTCTAAGTGATCCTACTCTGATTAATGTGCTCAACTTGCTTCAGTTGATCTCGCCACATAACAACTTTCCCATGTAAATGGTATGAGGTAATTTTGGATTCTAGGTTTGATGAGTAGTTATGCAATTGAAAATACCTTCTCAACATCGTCTTCCCTTTATCTTTCACCATCAAAGGATGGTGGCTTAATCTTCCTTGACTCTCTTTGCAAACTGTCCAATTCATGTCTTATTCTTTGGTGCCTAACATGAGACACCTCTGCACTACTTATGGAATCTTCAGATGCATAAAATGTTCTTGATGAGTAGGGAGGTGAGTGATGTCTATGAGTTCTTCTAGCACTTATTGAACAACCAGTTCTTTTGCGGCCATCTCTTCTTTCATGACATCTTCCCTCTTCCTCATGTTTTGAGTTTGATCCATTCTTTGTTTTCCTTTGCAACCGATTTAAGCTTTGCATCACTTGAGAATTTATATGATTTTGTTCTCTTATCAGTATCTCATTGTCTTCTTTGTAACACTGCACTTCTATTTTCAGGCTTCTCACAATCTCTATCAATGTTTCTTGTTCCCCTCTGGCTTGGTGTCCGTTGGATTTTGTCTCTGCCTTACC
>JASDQU010104120.1:2904-27296 GCA_032191745.1 Picea mariana
TGCAAGCCGAGGACATTGGTGGGTTGGGTGGTCTTCCACGCACAGGTTGCACAGATACCTCACCTTCTGTTTCTCAGTGTTTCCCCCACCATCATTATTAGTGGGTTTCGTATCCCCCTTACCCTTCTTTCATTGCTTTTTCTTTCCTTCAGGTTGTTGGGTGGCCTTTGGATTTGTTGATTGCACTGTGTGTACATCTGATGTTTTAGTAGGGGGAGCAGCCAAAACAGTATTTTGGCTGGCCGCTGTGTGTTGTAAAGATAATTGTTGCAATTGCTTTATTAGTTGCTCAACGGGCTTTCTTTGTGCTGAACCAACAATACCATCGGCATGTGGTCCAACTCTCTATCTGGTTTTATCAAGTATTAATCATGGCGCATCTGGAAAGATCTCGTATAATAAACTAGATTGAGAATATATGAGCTCAAGATGTTGAGCTCTCATGATGGCATCTTCTTTGGAAAACACTCTTGATGTCGCGACGTCTTTGGATAACTGTGGAACCAAAGACTTAAAGAACCACTTGAGTAGGAATGTTGGCGGGACTAGCACCTTAATTAAACTCTTTTGGTGTCTCTATTTTTGGATGTTATGAGAGATATGGTCCGCTTTTGTCTGTGCGAAATTGGCCAGCAATTCTGTGCCAGTGCCGTATCTCACAGGTAATTGGAAATGGTTTAGGAATGCCATTGCCAATTCGCCGAAGGAAGAGTATCTTGAGTGGTCGAGCTCAATGTACCATTTCACGATGCTCTCAATGAGAGTACATTGAAACAATCGCAGTTGTACGAAGTCATCTTTCAATGAGTTAGATGAGCACCAAAGATGGAAGGTAGTCACATGATCACCTGGATCTTCGTTAGTCTTGGATTCGAACTTTGGTATGTCTGAAGGCAAATTTGTCGGCATAGGGGGGCAATGCGGATCGTGACAGATAGGGTCATTCAACAACCTTGTCAAGTCTGGCAAATGCGAGGTTTCCAGGAAAGGTAGTTTGAGTTGTTGGTGATAACCTGTGAAAAAGGGACCTGGAGTTTGACTGGCACCAGGTTTCCAGGAAAAGTTCGGCTGTTGGCCTGGGTTCTGGTAAAAACCATGGCCATGACCAGCGTATGGATTATGCATGTGAGGAGACATCATCGGTTGATTCCCAAAATAGGACGTAGATGGATGGGTGTGGATTACATTTGAAGGACTTTGGGAAGGGTTGCCCCATGCCGATCCCATGGGGATAGGCATAGTACCTTGTCCGGGGTTCCATTGATTGTGGAAAGAATTTCCCTAGATCGGCATTCCTGACGAGGGAATGGATCCCTACCAAGAATTCCAAGGCCCTGATGCGGAAGAAGTTCCTGGGTTTGCCCCCTATGCAGGAATAATACCCTGCATAGGAATAGGTTTTCAAAAAACGGGCTTTCCCCTAGTTGGGAAAGTAACTGGCGAGAAGGCATTGTTACCAAATGCATCGAACAAAGAAAACTGTGTCGAACCTACCAACATATTATGTGAAGGTGGTCCTTGACTCCCTGATCCAAATAAACTATGTTGTGCAGGTGGCCCGAAAGATTGCTGATGCGTGCCACCGAGCGAAGGGGACGAAGGAGGTATATGACCTCCCCCATAAGGGAAAGAATTAAAAGTAGCTGAAGTGCCCCCCATGTGGCCTTGCAGAGGAGCGTTATAGCTCCCTGCCCCTAGACCTAAAGTCTGTGAAGTGGAGTAGGAAAGTACAGGACTTGTACCTGAGCTAGGCATCCTGTATGAGAACAGAGGGCCTGTAACACTTGGTATGAAAGGGGCTGTGGCCACCGCCATAGATGGGATTGTACCATTGTACGAGGCAGAGGTGGTCGAGACCATGGTGGCTCGGACCGGTGACAGTGGGTTAGGAGGTGGAAACTCTCCTGTGGTGACAACCGTAGTGGGAATTGAAGAATTCCCAGAGGGTGTTACCCATGATTTTGGTCGTCATGATGATGTATTGATGATGGTGTACTCAAGATATTCATTAGAAATTTCTCCTGAGAAAAGTTACCTTCATCTCTTTTCAGAAATCACATTTTTGAGGACTGTTCGCAGGCTGCTAGTATATTTTCCTGTGAGAATGCATGATTCTCGCAGGCTGCCTTAAGCTAGGGTGCGAGAAGTTTGCATTATGTTGAACTACTAGGGTGCGACCTCTTTTTTAAAGCAAGGAAAAAGATGAATTCTCGAAGCTTCTAGAAGGGAATGTTCTAGAAGGATGAGATGGCATTCGAATGGTTATCCTAGTACTGGATTCCCTGATATTTTGGGATCATTCTTATCCAAGTAACCAATTCATTCTCTCCTATATAATTGAGTGAATTCTCATGGAAAAAGTTAGAAGCAAACAAGGTTAAGCAAGATTCATTGGAGAATTGGTGAAAGATTGTGTGAAGGTATGATGCTACAGCAGCTAAGAACTACAACAAGTTTATCAAAGGTGGTTGATCTTCTTCATGCAAGTGAGCAAGTGTGTGTGTCAGAGCCAAGGGCCATTGAAAGGAAGTTTGTGACATCAAGGCTTAGGTTGTAATCTTTACTTTCCATCAATATGATACAGTAATATCTCCCTTTCCCATAAAGCTAAGTGCACTTTATTGTATAACTCCTTGATCATATACATAGATTAACTGTTGAATAGATTGTGCTTTCTTCACTTCAGTTGGTTTGTATTGTTTTGGTCTTGACTGTACGAGAGCACTGGAGTGAAGCAGGAGCAACAAAGACTAAAGGAAGCGATAATAAGGTATGTTCTTTGTTCTTTCCTTCTATTTAATTCAATGGTTAAAATCTAGGGAAAGAGTCATGTTTTGACTTGCTTTGTTCTAGATCCAGGTGGATCTAGGGAGATCGGTTTGTGTCTGCACTTACGGATTTATCCAATAACAGAGGGAGTGACAACATTTGTTTCCATTACTGCATGCGACACTGTCTGGCACTCGTAAGGGTGAATCAGTACGATGATGGGTGCCAAAATATTAGTGGTTGGAGTTTTAGGTGGACCAAGATATTTCGCCCCAAAGTCTAAAATGGTCATTTCCTCCGAATGTTGGTTGAGCACAATTTCTTGTGACCCAGTCGCTTCAAAAGACCCTTGTTGGTCTAGCTTTCGNGCCTTAGTGGTGGCAAGGGTGGCTCCAGTGTAATCGGTGATAGGCCCAGAAGCCTTCTTGACTGGTGGAGCTCGTGATCCTCCACTGTGTGAGAAGATCAAAGACACTCTAGGGATTTCTATTCATTCAAAAAACAACACACACTAAAAAGTACCTACAAGATAAAATAAGAAAACACTAAACTAATTGGAAGAACAGTTACAACAACCAACACTAGAGAAACTTACCGATGCAAGTGAAACTCAAACACGGAAGCACCCTCTGGGTATACTCTGCAAAGCATGGCCTAATGTTTGTCCTAGGTACTATGGTATACCCCCGCAGTCACCTGTGTATGTCCCTAAAAAGATAGGCAACTAGGTTGTCAGCGCGCGAACAGTCACCAGGGGGGTACAGTCGAAAGTCGGGTAGACCACAATGAGCAGGGTATCAAGCCCGAAACCTATCAAGGGTATTGAAAACAGGTGGTTCGGAAGAAAACTGAGGACCTCAAATGGATTTGAGACCCATGAAGCTCCATGACAAATGCAATCGACGGAATCCCAAGACGATCCCTCTATATGTGTTCTCCACTACGATTGGTCCAGCTTTGAAGGGGTTATCTCCACTACCTTTCTGCATGCGACCTCGTGTTTATCCCTTGTGTTAGAGAGGGGTCCCAGATAAATTTCATGATACTGTACTTTGACACTCCCTAACTCAGACTCTAATGTTTGATTTTAATGGCCTTGAAGAGTTTCCTCTCCAACCTAATTCAAGGCCCTAACCCTAAACTAGTTGGTTGACCCTACAAACATAAAAAGTCTAATGAATTTTAGATTTAGCGTTAATTTTTATGGCTTGTCTTAATTCAAAGGCTATGAAAGTGAAACTAGTGATGTTTGAAACACGAAAGAAAAATAAACAGAAAGCTGGAAACAAAAACATTTACTTCGCTCAACTCTTAAACAACTTTTCAAAATTAAAATTTTTTCTAAGATCTTTGAACAGCAAACTCAAAGAAAAATTTCACTCGACTATGAGCTACTTATGATCTAATTAAACCATCAATAACTTATGAAAGAAAAGAATTTTCCCTGGTTACTAATGCAAAACAACACTTTTTAACCAATGAAGAAATAAAAGATTTTTTTTTTTATTTGAATGCTCACAAAGCAAAAAGGAAAAATAAGTCAAAACCAAGAAAACTTCTGGCCTAAGCGCAGATCGCAAAGAGTCACTTTAAAAATCACACACAAGCAAATTAAAATTGGACTCTCACACTTGTCTAAAAACCCTATAAAATAAAAAATTTGAGGAAAACTTCTAAATGAAAAAAGAAAGCTATTGTTGTGATCAAACCTAAGTTACTAACCGCTATGACAGAGACCTAAAATTGGGATGTATAACTCTTGTTAGAAGAAAGGATGGCTGCCTCACCTTCAAGAAAAATTCTCTCCACAAGCACACTGCTGACAGTTCCACAGCAAGCGTGTGTACGCGAGCTGTGTAAAGTCGGAGCGCGTGTACACGCATGTTGGCCTTATACAGACCGCGTGTATATCTAAAACTCTGAGACAAATGAAAATCCAAGCAAGCTAGCCCAGGTAGAGACTACTGGTATTGAGAACCAGAATCTCTTGAAGATTCAGACACTTACTTTAACAGAAAAAAGAAAACAATTCAAGAAAAAATTCATAGAACAAACCAATCCGAGGTGAAACCTAAGCTATAGACTGAAAACAACAAAGACTAGAAAGAATTCCATAAAACCCCTGAGAAGGACTATTTCTGATAGGGAAGAGAATGATTGCCTCTTTAAAGGAAACTTTTTGGAATCATACACGCGACTGACACTTCCTCAGCTAGCGTGTACATGTGGGTTGTGAGAATGCAGGGCGTGGGTACACGCGTGCAGACCTTATACAGGTCACGTGTACCTCTGTGGGTCTCAAAAAAAAAAAAATACAGTCAAGCAAAGAAATAGAGATAACTGGTATGGAAGGCCAGAATCCCTGTTAGCTCGGACTTTTGCAGAAAATTTAAAAACAGGAAATGAAACCAGTTCTTAAAAATACCCAAAAAATATTCCCATAAACCCTAGACTATTCCCATTATAGTCACCAATTCTATTGTGAGTGGGAAATCCCTCTATAGACTAGCATTTAGGGTTTAATTATGTGTGCAGAAAAGAACTAAAGATTTCTACTTTCTACCGTCATCCTGGCCCTAATCCCCATTATTCTTAAGCAAATATATAGTTAAGAAGATCAAGTGAGCATAACTTATTTCAGGTGTTTGATATTGATCCTTCCTCATGCTTGATCTCTCTTTGACTGTAGTTCTCCTCCCAAGGCTGACCTGCATTCACACAAGACAAATAACAAACTCCACATGCATTTGATATATAGATTAATGGGTTAGAGATTCAATAAACAAGTATGCAACAAACCATGAAAACCTCATATGGTGGGATGAGAAAAGTACTTCTTTATTATTAACTTCAACAAATCAAATTACAATGATGAAGTTAGTTGTTTCTCCATGAACCTGGTCCTGGACTCCTCTTCAACTGTCCTCCAACTTCTTTGCTCTATTTTTCTCTTTGCACAAGGATGGCTAAAGGGTTGGGACAAAGGGAATGCACAATCGGGTATAGTTTCTTTACTATGATTCTCCTCTTCCAAATGGGACCCCTAACCCTTCTTTTATAGGCTAGAAGAAGCTAGGTATTTGGTCAAACCCTCGACCATGCATGGTCAGAAGGTTTAGTTAACTCACCCAAAGCTGTGTGTTCTGTTAGCAACTTTCCTTTTTTTGTGCTTTTGTAGGTATACACAGGTTGTTTTGGGTCAGCTAGCGTGTACACACATGCAGTAATAGAGCAAGGTGCGTGAGCCTTTATAAAAAGTGTTTTTAAGAAGATTTGTTCAGCAGTGTTTTGGCAAAGAAAGAATCTAAGATGGCCTGATGCCAGGTAAGCATGTCTGGTCAAAATTAGGGTTATAACAAAAGTGGCCATCAAAGGGACACCAATGTTTTCGAAGAAAGGAAAAGCACAAGAATCCCCTTGTGAAGTTGTTCCTTGGTTGGTATCATCCAAAACTTTAGCCATGAAAATCCTATGCACGGGTTCTCCCCTTGCGGTATTGTTCAATTCCATAAAAGTCTCACACACTGACTTTGTCAAACCAGTGTTATCAAAACAATGCCTATAAAGAGGCGGCTCCACGTTTCTAAGCGGAAGACTGAAAATTCCTCACAACCGATAGAGTGGGTGGTCTACCACCCTAGGTCAGAGACCCAAATAAATGACTGACTAACTCAATATGGAAAACTAGGGAGCACAGAGCACAAACTTAAAATCTCCTAAAGGAAAATCAAGCAGACGACTAACTAGTAGGAAGAACAGTTACGCCAACCAACACTAGAGGAACTTACCAGTGCAAGTGAAACTCAAACACAGAAGCACCCTCTGAGTATACTCTACAAAGCATGGCCCAATGTCCGCCCTTGGTACCGTAGTATACCCCCAGAATCACCTGTGTAAGTCCCTAAAGTAAAGGCAACTAGGTTTCCAGATTGTGAACAACTACTAGGTGGGTACAGTCGACAGTCGGGTGGACCGTAATGAGCAGGGTATCAAGCCTGAAACCTATCGAGGGTATCGAAAGAAAGTGTTCTGGAAGATGATTGAGGACCTCGAACAGATTTGAGACCCAAAGTCCGTGGCAAATGCGGTCAACGTAATCCCAAGATAAGTCCTCTACATGCGTTCCTCCACTACGATTGGTCCAGCTTTGGAGGGGTTATCTCCACTACCTTTCCACACGCGACCTCGTGTTTAACCCTTGTGTTAGAGGGGGGTCTTGGATAATTTCCATGTTACTAGAGTTTTTCACTTCCTAGCACAGACTCCTATGTTTTTTTTATAGCCTTGAAGAGTTTCCTCTCCAACCTAAATCAAGGCTCTAGCCTAATCTAGTTGATGGACCCTACAAACATGAAATTCTAATTAATTTTAAATTAGCGTTCTTTTACTGGCTTGATTTACTCAAAAAAGGGTGTGGTAGTGCAACTGATGTTGTTAAGACTCTTGCAAAAAATGATGAAACTTACAAGAACACTGGAAAAGAAGTATTATCTTTCTTATTTTATTTTGAAATGATTTTAAGATGAGAAGAAAACACAACACTATGCTAATTTCTTTTTCTTTTTCAAATAAAAATGCAAAGCAGATGCCAAGAAAGAAAGAGACCTAACAAGCTAAGTTTTTTTTTTATATATATATTTTCTTCCAATCAAAGCAGAAGTAACAAAAGATTCTAAAAGAAACTGATGAATACATGATTCATGGTCCCCCTCGGCCATGAGGGGGATTTTTTTTTCAAAATGCAACTCATTTTTCTTAAAATTTCAAGCTAAAAATAAGTTTAAAAGGATAGGAAAGACAAGAAATATTTTTTAAAGAAGACAAGCAAACCGACGTCAAACCTAGGCATAAAGACTGTAACTACAGAGACTAGTACTAAATAAAGAAACCCTTGAGAAGTCAGACTTCAATCAGGAAAGAGGATGACTGCCACTTCTTAAGGAAAAGGCTTCCTGACACAGACACACTACTAACACTTAAGCAGCCTGCGTATGTACGCGGGCTGTCCAAAGGTAGGGCATGTATGTACATGGGTAGACCCAATGCAGGCCGCGTACACCTCTATAACTTCTCAAAAAATAAAACCAACAGTCAAAGCTGACAAGGCAGGGAGTACTGGTATGGCAGACCAGAATCCCTTAAAGACTTAGTAACTTACAGAGAACTCAAAGATGTAATTAAACCAATTAAGACACCCAAAAAGAAAAATCCCCTAAAAACCCTAGAGGCTCCCCAGTATGGTTTCCAATTCTTCTATAGTGGGAAAACCCCCCTACGGACTACACTAGGGTTCTAAAGTGTAGGCATAGCTAACCATATAAAGTCTCCTACTCTTAACCACTATCTTGACAACACCCCACATTCATATATAAAGTACAAATTATAGGGATCTGGTAGTCCTCACTTGAATTTCGCGTCCGATGTCGATCCCAATGCGTTTGGTCCCTTCTCGACTAAAAATATCCTCCAAAGGCTAACCTGCATTCACCAAAATACAAACAAGAAACTGCGAACAAGCATTCTATATATGGATTGCAGGGTTAGATTTCATGACAAAATGTAAATCAATCATACAAATTAAACACATCATATGGCGGGATGACAAAAGTACTTATTTATATTAATCTCATAATGTCACTTACAAAATGAGATTGGCGAATGCTCATCAAACCCAATCCTGGGATCCTCTTCACCAAGCTCCAACTGCTTCCATGTATCCTTCTTCTCTCACACTTCTCTCTAGAGAATAGGCACAGGTTTATGGATGAGGAAAAAGGGGCAAGAATGGGAAATTCTGGCTCAAACTCACAATGTAGCTACAAATTCTTGGGGCAAGTGGGGATTAGGAAATGAGTAGAGTTTCACTTCTTTCATGATTCTCCTTAGAATGGGACCCCAACACCTTATTTTATATGCCAAAAAGATAGTAATTCGGTTGGGTGACGTGCTATGGGTGGTCAATTGGTTAGGAAACTACCCAAAAGCTCATATTCCCTTTCAACTTTTTATTTTTTGCAACTTTTGTGGGTATACACAGGCTATAATGGTTCATCTAGCATACATACGCGGGTAGTAGTGGTGCAGCTAGCATACATACATGGGCAATAATGGTGCAAGGCGCGTACATATTCAAAAAATTGGTTTTTAAGAAGAGTTATTCAGTATTGGATTGGCAAAAATATTAAGTAAGATGGCTTGTTGCTAGGTATGCACGTTTGGTGCAAATTAGGGTTATAACAAATGCTAAAATGTAGCACATATACTGCACGCCAATAACTAATGTGCCTTTTTTTTGTCCTGCACCAAACTTCATTGAGCACAATTTTCATGTCATGCATCAATGCACTACATGAACTGCAAGTACTACAACACACAACATCAGGGTTTAGTGTTTTCACATTGCACTCCAGTAATTATACATTCGAGTGACGTGATTATGTATGAACAACATACCAATGTTGTGCGCACACCGACAATTCAAACTACGTTCTGCCAATATTTCAAGTGCATATCTTGTGCATCACACTATTACTCGTGCAACACAATATTACACCTTGCAATGACAAACTTAGCACGCTTTTCTGCGCACATCACTAACTATACCTTGCACAGTTGATGCAAGAGCATTACTCCAACCCAGCAATGCGTCATCTAGACAACGCATTCAGCGCACATTCAAGGAAGGGAGAGGCTCCAACCCTCTCATTTTAAATTTTAGAATGTAATTAAATGTTTGTAAGGATGGAAGAACCAAATCAATGCCTTTGTGTAGATAGTAGATAGAGTCTCCTTTAATGGTTGACGGGCTAATAAGATCTAGATCTGATTCAGACTAGACAGCCATTGAAAGTAATTCAATGTAATTAATGAGAGTAGGTGAGATGGAGGGAAGAGATCAAGGAGCCCCATTTTTTAAAAAGATCTTTGTATCTAGATTCATTAGAACTAGCATTTAGAGAAGAGAAGAGAAGAGAGAGTTGAGACTCGATTGCAGTCCGAGCTTTTGTAACCTTTGTACATGCATTCTGAGATTAATAGAAACAAAGTATTTTTTCCTGCATATTGTATTGTGTTTGTTTATGAATGTCTTTTATGATTTTATGTGCATATGTTGTATATGTATGTTAGTTTCTATCTGCAGGGATAGATAGACTTCTCTATTTGTTTGTGAGTTTGTTGATTTTAGTCTGGGTTCTTTGTGGCTTCATGCAAGGGGTTGCATGACAGAGTACTGAGGACTCTATAATCCAGTACAATGAGTGCACATATGATTTCTATGGAATCCAGGCAAAGACGTTCCAGGAGGGTGCACCAGAGGAATCATAGACTCAAGGGAGAAGCCTCAAGGTCATTGAACACCTTGGAGGTAAGACTATGCAGAGGAAGGCATAGAGGAAAGAAACATAATTGTTGAGGATTCTGTGAAGATCTACCAATAGGGAATTGATTGTGTGCAAGGATTGCATGAAGGAACTTTGTTTCGAGTTTTGTGAGAAGAGAAGTGTCAAGGAGAGGACACTTACAGAGTTACTGAATACTCTTTCATTTCAACAAGGAGTGCTTGAGCATAAGTTTCCAAGGGGGCACTTATATCCCTTCAAGGAGCGAAAGGGACAAGGATCTTTGAGGTATGAGTAGTTGAAGCTCAAGGAGGAAAACAGAGTTATTGAACACTCTAGAGGAAGGCTTGTGCAAGGAGTGCACCAGGCCAACACTTGGGTGAAGTGTTGAAAGACAACCATTAGGAGCCTAGTCAAGCATAAGGAGTGTGCAAATAAGAGAACCTGTTTTAAGTTCCAAAGCTCAGGAAGAACAGTTCCTTTTGCGCAAAGAGTCCCAACATAAAGGAACAAAAGGGAGAGACTCTTCGAAGTCCAAGCCTCAGACAAATCTTAGGAGATATTGCACCAGGAGAGTGCAGGCATGGACTCATTCCATTTCCAAAGATCAGGATGGATAGCATTTCCAAAATGTAGATGAGACCCAATAGTCAGACTCACAGAAGGAAAATCGAAGGCCAAGACCTTTGAATCATGAAAATCTTCCAAGTCTGGGAAGAAAGGTGACAAAGCTTAGAAGGAGGAGATCTGGACTATTGGATCCGGAAAAGGACGTATGGCACAAGATCACAAACTCTGGGGGAAAGAACTCTGGGAGAATTGTGAAGGAGGAGGTTGATATTTGAGATCATTGAAGGCCAGAGTCCTGAGTGGATGACAGTCATAGATGTGAAAGAGGATAGGTGGCGGAGATCCACACACGTCGAAGAATCGAGAATCGGGAGAAATGAGGGAATCTACCTCCAAAAGTATTGAAAGGTGAAGTCCCAAAATCATCAGGACCGTCCATTGGAAGGGATGTGTGGCAGCCGATCAGCATTTCATTGACTTGTGACTCAGGGAAGTCAAAAGGGAAAGTTCGCGAAAACTCGTGAAACACGAATTCGTGAAATCAAATCTGGGTCATTGATCGAGTCAGGTTGTGGGTCGTCAATCTGAAGCATCATCATTTCAACATTTTGGGAGTCGGGATGATAGAGGTGAATCGCATTGGGATTTCCTAATATGCAAAATGCGGACGCACTCAAAGAGTTGAGCCCCGGGTCATGTTGAATGGTCAAATGAACAAAGATAAGGGAGGATCTAACATTTGTTAAGCTCTTTTCAACATTTCGGGAGTCGGGAGTCAGGGTTGGCTCACTCATAAATTCCTGACACGTGAAATCATGATGCACCTTTTGTGTAGGTGTGCGGTCACAGCTCGTGGTCATGGGGAGGTGAGGCTCGCTCTTGGCGCTTAGTCACACAATATATTTTCATAAAGGACCTGTGGATTTGTTCATGGTATTCCAACAGGGAATCAAAGAGCTACTTCAACTCGATAGAGAGAAGAACGATCCTTGACCGGGAGGTTAGCGGACCCTGTCGAGGCAAAGGTAGGGGGTCTGCATCAAGTGGTGTCAAAGCCTGCACATAATTGATTTATGTAGACTGAAGTGGGAATACACCAAAGAAGAGATAGTTTGATATCATCAATTGGTATCAGAGCATAGAATTTTTCTGCAGATCATAGGCAAAGTAAAAAGAAGAAGATGTGAATGCTCTCGGTTGAAAAGTGAACATCAGACTTGCCAGGAGGGCAGGTAGAAGGTAGAAGGAAGAAGATGGCTACTGAAGGCCATGAATGTGGTCCAAGAGAAGACCACCAGCAGAAAATCAAGGCTAAGATAGACAAATATCTTGTTGATATAAGATCACAAATCGAGAATCTTGCATTTAAAATGTAGCAGGATGCAAAGGTGCATTGGGTGTATGAGTGGCCCATGAAGAAGATGGTAAAATGTTCAATTAAGAAATTGTTGGCAAAAGGACAATAAAGGATGTTAAGAGGATGGATGAGGTATGTTGAAAGCCTCAGAGATGAAGAGGAAGTGGTTCACATTTGTTAGCCAGAAGCTGGGAAGAGTCTCAGTGATGATGAGCAGAAGGGATCAGAGAAGGGTCTTAGAAGCTACCAGGTGGGCAGTAATGAAAGTTCAGATTGTCAGGTAGGCAATGAGATGAGATCATTGGAGGATCTCATAGACTGCCAGATGGGTAGGATAGAAATACCATATTTCCAGGTGGGCAAGGGAGAAGAGAAGAGACTGTCTGACAGTCCCATGAACTCAGAGGTGAGTTCATATCAGCAATAGGAGCTGACAGAGGAGGGTCAAAAATAAATTATTATCATTGGAGGAATTGAGGTATTCCTTCCACATAGCCCAGCTAAGTCTAGAGCTTGTGTTGCATAGGAAAAAATAGAAGAAGGACAACCAGCAATGACTATCATAGAGGAAGAAGAGAAGAAACATACATTGATGTTTTCCCCAGTAGAAGGAGAAGAGCATTCAACAGAATTGCTCAGAATTTTCAGCCAGGAAGCTGAACAGGAGATGACTACAACAATGAAGTCTACAGAAGAGGAGGAAGCAGACATCATGGACTTTTTTTATCTTTGTGAAGAGTTGGAATCCCTAGATAGAAGGGTGATAGTGCAAAGTCAACACATCCAACGGATTAGGTTAGAGACAGATGGAGCATACCAGCCCAAGGAGAATCTGGGGAAATCTAGAAATATGCCAGTAGGAGAGATGACCATCAAGTTGTCAGAGGAGGAAGCTGAGCAGCAGCTCAATGATGAGACTACAGAACTGAATTCTGCAGTAAGATGGCAAGCTAAGGCCACAAGATATGGAGAAAATCGCAAGGGGGATCAAGTTAATCTTCCTATCAAGGAGGGAGTGCAATGGAGAATACTACATAAAGAGAGCCAACCATTGGAATAGCTGGACAGGGAGATAGAAGAAATAAGGAGGTTGCTATTGAGGTCAGCTCAAGAATCTGTCAGCAGGAAGAAGCTGAACAGAAGGGAGCCTGCAAGAGCAATAGGGAAGCAGCAACAACAACGAAGAAATGGAGCAGATGGACAGCTCCAAAGAATAGTTTGGGATCTAGGTGGATTTCAACAAAGCTGGGAATCTCATGAGAAGGACCTCATGAATTTGTTTCGCAGCAGTGGAGTATGATGCAGGAGCATCGCTCCAACCCATCAATGCGCCAGCTAGACATCACATTCAACGCACATTCAAGGAAGGGAGAAGTGCCAACCCTCTCATTTTAAATTTTATAATGTAATTAAATGTTTGTAAGGATGGAAGAGTCAAATCGATGCCTTTGTGCACATAGTATATAGAGTCGCCTTTAATGGTTGACAGGCTTATAAGATCTAGATCCGATTCAGACAAGACAACCATTGAATGTAATTCAATTTAATTAATGAGAGTAGGTGATATGGAGGGAAGAGTTTGAGGATCCCCCTTTTGTAAAAATATGTTTGTATCTAGATTCATTATAACCAGCATGTAGAGAAGAGAAGAGAAGAGAAGAGAGAGTTGAGACTCGATTGCAGTTCAAACTTTTGTAACCTTTGTACAAGCATTTTGAGATTAATACAAATAGAGCAATTTTTCCTACATATTGTATTGTGTGTTTATGAATGAATTTTATGCTTTTATGTGCATATGTTGTAGATGTATGTTAGTTTCCATCTGCAGGGATAGATAGACTTCTCTATATGTTTGTGAGTTTGTTGATTTCAGTGTGGGTTCTTTGTGGCTTCATGCAAGGGGTTGCATGACAGAGTATTGAGGACACTGTAAGCTAGTGCAGAGAGTGCACATCTAAGTTCTGTGGAATTCAGGAAAAGACGTGCCAGGAGAGTGCACTAGAGGAATGATAGACTCAAGGGAGAAGCCTCAAGGTTGTTGAACACCTTGGAGGTAATACTGTGCAGAGGAAAGAAACAGAATTGTTGAGGATTCTGTGAAGCTCTGCCAAGAGGGCATTGAGCATGTGCAAGGAGTGCATGAAGGAACTCTATTTTGATTTCTATGAAAAGAGAAGTGTCAATAAGATGACACTTACAAATTTACTGAATACTCTATCAGCTCAGTAAGGAGTTCTTGGGAATAATTTTCCAAGGGGGCACTTATATCCCTTTGAGGAGAGAAAGGGACAGGGATCTTTGAGGTCTGAGTAGTTGAATCTCAAGGAGGAAAACAAAGTTGTTGAACACTCTAGAGGAAGGCCTGTGCAAGGAGTGCACCAGGTCAACACTCAGGTGAAGTGTTGAAAGACAACCATCAGGAGGCTAGTCAAGCATAAGGAGTGTGCAAAGAAGATAACTTGTTTTAAATTCCAAAGCCCAGGAAGAATAGTGCCTTTTGCACATAGAGTCCCAACAGAAAGGAACAGTAGGCTGAAACTCTTCGAAGTCCAAGCCTCAGACAAAGCTCAGGAGAGATTTCACTAGGAGTATGCAGGCATGGACGCATTCCATTTCCAAAGCTTAGGAGGGATAGCATTTCCAAAATGCAGACGAGACCCAATAGTTGGGCTCGCAAAAGGACAATCAAAGGTTGAGACCTTTGAAGAATCAAAATATTCCAAGTCTGGGAAGAAAGGTGACAAAGCTCAGAAGGAGGAGATCTAGACTATTGGATCCAGAAAAGGACACGTGGCGCGAGATCATGAACTCCGGAAGAAATCACTATGAGATAATTGTGAATGAGGAGGTTGAGATTTGAGATCGTTGAAGGCTGGAGTCTCGGGTGGATGACAGTTGTATATCTAAAAGAGGACAGGTGGTGGAGATCCACACATGTCGGAGAATCAGGAATCGGGAGAAACAAGGGAAGCTACCTCCAAAACTCCTGAAAGGTGAAGTCCTAAAATTATCAGGATCATCCATCGGAAGGGATGTGTGGTAGTCGATCAACGTTTTGATAACTCGTGACTCAGGGAATTCAAAAGGGCAAGTTCACAAAAACTCGTGAAACATGAATTTTTGACATCAAGTCTGGGTCGTTGATCGAGTCAGGTTGTGGGTCGTCAATCTGAAGCATCGACATTTTGAAATTTTGGGAGTCAGAAGGATAGAGGTGAATCGCATCAGGAGTTCCTAATACATGAAATCCCGATGCACTCAAAGAGTTGAGCCCCGAGTCATGATGAATGGTCACATGAACGGAGATAAGGGAGGAGATAACATCCATTAAGCTCTTTTCGACATTTTGGGATTCAGGGAGTCGGGGTTGGCTCATTCATAAAGTTCTGACACACGAAATCATGACGCACCTTTTGTGTAGGTGTGCAGTCACAACCCGTGGTCATGGGGAGGTGAGACTCGCGCTCGATGCTTAGTCACGCAGGCGAAGTTTCATAACGAACATGTGAATTTTTTCGTGGGATTCCAGTAGGGAATCGAAGAGATACTTCATCTCAGTAGAGAGAAGAATGATCCTTGACTAGGAGTTCAGCAGACCTTGCCAAGGTAGAAGTAGGGGGCCTGCATCAACAGTGCCAAATCTTAGTGTACATACTTTGTGTACCATTATTTTATGTGCAACGCCAAATAGTGAGTGCACACATCTACGCAACATTATTTTACCACATCACCGGTTCTGCATAGTGCAATGCCCAATTTTAATGCGCACTCCTATGCACCTTGATATTTATGTGCATCATTACTACTTAGTGCACCCACTATTCTCAACACTTAACTGATTTTTCAGAGAATTTGATGCAAAAATTAGAGCTTCTGCTAAATGGTCACCCAATTTCCACCATGGAATTTCTGCAACTATGAAATTTGTTCAATTTCACTCCAGCACATCCAAATTCAATCTCTGCAACAACAAATTCTTTTGTGTTTCACTGGTTTACATTTCTGATGTGAATATTTCCAAATTCCTTCACGAATTGTGATTCTTATTCAAACAATTTCACTCAATCTGTCATGGTTTATATGTAACTTCAAATTTGATCAATTCATGTTTGAATTTCCCTAAACGAGGATTAAAATTATGGGATATATTAATACTTAACCAAGTTTCCCCAAATTCTCCATGAATTCAACAACAAAAATTGGGGATTTTACCCAATTCCCTTCAATTGCTTCCAATTTCCGTCATGGATGTACTGTAATTGAAAATTCAGCCACTCCCGAATTCAATTCTTTGAGAAAATATGCTTCAGCATAATGTTAACTTGGCTTGTCTAGGATCAGTGTTGAAAATTGGGCTCTAATACCAATTTGTAACGTACCTATCCACCTAGGCTAGGTCACACCACTTAAAAACTTTCTTTCTCTGATACCATCTTGTAACATACCCAACTATATTCTTAACTGGTCACATCACACCAAAACTTCCCTTTTCTTTGTCATCAGCTCTGATACTACTTAAACATACAAATACATTGTCATGCATTATTATATACATATTCGTAACATAATTATACACAATCATAACAAAATTATACATGTAGCATAACAACATAAAATCATGAAAATAATTGCATAGTAATTATTGCAAAACATGATTTAACACACAAATTGGCACTTATCTTTGAATAAATGACACCAACTGCGTGTAGAACTTCCACGCTCCTCCCATCCTTAGACCGGACTGTTCATAAATATCAACAGTGGGTCACCCCCAAGATGGGGATAAACTTCACTTGGGTAAGGGTTCCCAACCAGGATAAAGCATCTCACTCAATAGAAACTCAATCACAAGTGACTCAATTACAAGAAATCCCATCACATATGCCAATTAACATTGACAGCCTTTAGTCTCTCATTCCCCACATGCTTATCCCACCCTAGGAAGTGTTCCTCTTCTCTGCTCAACAGTCCTTTGACTGCCCCATTTCCCTTGCAGGGCTTCAACAACATGTCATATAGGAAGTCTCAGAGCCATGTTTTTGTAGTTTGTCACCTCGAGAAATAATTCCTAGCAATTATCTCACTCAGAGAGAATGCAATGTCTCACGGGCCTGACAACCTGCCTCTTCAATCCAAATCTCCAAGCTAAGAAACGTACATTTATCTATGAAAGTAATAGAATAATATTGGTCATAGTAACAGTCAGGTTCAATGACAGAACAATCCAGTTCTATGACAGAAAAGTCGAGTCATGCTCACAACTCCCTCTCTGGAATGATGATCGAATGATCAGAAAAGTGTACTAAGTCCAAAATCTTTGGATGCATGTTCCCAAATTGACACTTGTCACATTGAGAACTGTCTTCATCCACTTGTCCCATCCTTAGCACTTAGGATAAAGTAATGTATCCTTTTTTTATACTTTTAAGAAATATTAATATAATATTCCTTTTTGCGTTTAATCCCTTTTAACCTAGCCCCCTTAACCTCATCTAGTGGAGTTTAAGCTCCCCATTATATTTTATGTGGTTGGTCTACCCCAGTGATGCATTTGCATTATGTTAGCATATGATTGCATTTACATTCTCAGTACCAAAGTACTTTTTGGCCCTTGACCAAGTTTTGAGGATCTTTGGTCATGTTTGACCTACTTTTGGGACTTCGACAGGCTATCGAAGGTAGAGCGCAAGTCGAAGCATGGATCAAGGGATCTCGACTTATTTTTAGGGATTTTTGGGTTTTGGGATTATGTAATGGGTATGGGGATGTCGACCCATGGGTTTACCCATGTTTAGGCTCCATTTTGTAATGTATAAATAGATGTCTAGGTGATGTAAGAAGGGGGACATCTATGGGACATCTATGTGATGCTAGGTGCTAAGTGCAAGTGGTAATTGTAATTTCTTTGTTCATATTGTGTAAGAGTTGCAGAGCTAAGTGCAAGTGATCATAAGAGACTATGGAAGGATTTGTGTTGTAACTCAGGGAAGGAGGATCTAGCGATGTACACAGATCTCCTGTCCTCTATGAAGTAAGATCTCAAGGCTCTGTGCATGTAGAAGATTTACAGAAGACAATAAAGAGAAGAAGAATTGGTGGATGTAGCCCTAGGGAGGGGGTGAACCACGTATATCCTGTGTTGTGGTTTCTTTGTGCATTTTGGGTGTTCTCTTGTTTATGTGATTAAATGCTTAATTCATTGATGTATTTTATATGAATCTGATATGATAGCTTAGTGTCAAATACTACACTATTTTTTTATTAGTGTTTATCTGCGTTGTAAGATAAAGGCGAATATTGATGAAATGTATTTTCTAAGTGCTCTATTAAAGTTTTACAATCACATATCTGTGTCCCAGCTAAGGTTGCAGACATCAGAGTCCTGCAACTAGCCTTGCCTCTACCTTGGGTGAGACTTCATCTTCTTTGCAGGTGTTTCCGAAAGGGTTGGTATTTAAGGTTTTGTTGGTGCGTTGTTGCAGCGTTGAACTCTGGGTCTGCCCCCGTGCCAACAAATGGTTCCGTTGTCGGAACTAGAACTATGATTGTTGGGAACTAAAGAAAAGAGAAATCTCCCTACGTAGATATGTTTCCCTAGTGCACAGTATTCTACTTGACCTGTGAAGCTCTGTGCCAAAAAGAAGAGTCAGATCAGAAAAGAGGTAAGACCTGAAAGCTTTGTGCTCTGATAAAGGTAAGAACAGTGAAAAGTTTTGATTGAAAAAGTAAGATAAGTGGAAATTTTTGTTTCAAAAGTATGGATCTAGGTATGTTTGATAAATTTTGTCCTAGCTTGAAAAGTAGGGCACAACTAGACGAAAGAAGGTTTGATATGAGTGGATCTGACAAACATTGTGAAAGATATGTTATTCCTATGCATAGAAAGAATGTTTGGACTAACAAATGGATGCAAGATCCTAGAAAGAATTTTTTGCAGGTTAGCTACTATCCTAGTGCATAGTATAGGAAAGGATAAGGATCCTTTCAAAGAAAAAGAAGACTAAACCTTTGTTATAGTTGCAGAATACCAGGACATCTTGCTAAGGAATGTCCTAGTAGAAGACCTAGTCATATTTGTTGTAAAGCTATGGATCATGAAGTTTTAGATTTCCCTAGAATGATTGCTAAGCTTGACAGAATGAATGTGAGACAAAAAAAACCCGAGGAAGGTTACGAAACTGAGACCATGCAAGAACCCTAGAAAGAATCAGAGAATGTATTGCTACAAATGAAAGGAACCTTAAATGATCACAGAAATATCAACTTATCAGATATCTTCAAAGAGAAAGAATGCATAGAAGTAAAGAATAGCATACTTAGAGCTATGAACAGTGCCCATAACTCTGCCAGATGTACGAGATCAAAGAGAAGCAACTGCTCAAAGCGCAGTTGAAAGAATCAAGACCATTGCCATGGAATGTAAACAACTAAGTGATCACAATGCCCAGACTTATGAGCGACTCACTGAGGATTATGAATTAAAGGCACTAGAGTCACAGCTCCAAGAGGCAAAGCAGCAAGCAAAAATAGTATAGGTGCAGTTGAATCCCTTGTCAGACATTGAGAGGATGAAGCAATCCCAAGAACAATGCACTTCTTAACATCAGGTCCACACCATTTAGAGAAAATTCATGGAAGTGACTCAGAGGCTCCAACCAATACAGGAAGAGGCTTGCCAACTATTCGCATAGATTGAAGGCCAAGGAGCAAAACTAGAGAAATTCATCACTGTAGATGAACAATTCTTAGAGGGACCTATCAATGAAGCAGTAATCCAAGAGTTCGTCGAACAAAAGGCTATGGCACAACAACAGGTCGAAGCAGCTTGAGCCAAGATCGAGGCTTTCGAAGTAGAGCTACCTAGACTAGAGTGACTCGGGACGGGTCACAGGTGAGTGTTGGGGGCCTATTGTCCCTTGACCAAGTTTTGAGGATCCTTGGTCATGTTTGACCTACTTTTGGGACTTCGATATGCTGTCGAAGGTGGAGCGCAAGTCGAAGCAGAGATCACGGGATCTCGGCCCCTTTTTAGGGATTTTTGGGTTTTGGGCTTATGTAATGGGTATGGGGATTTTGGCCCAATTTTGTAATGTATAAATAGATTTCTAGGCGATGTAAGAAGGGGGAAATATATGGGACATATATGTGATTCTAGGTGCTAAGTGCAAGTGGTAATTGTAATTTCTTTGTGCATACTATGTAAGACTTGCAGAGCTAAGTGCAAGTGATCGTAAGAGACTGTGGAAGGCTTTGTGTTGTAACTCAGGGAAGGAGGATCTAGTGATGTGCGCAGATCTCCTGTCCTCTGCGGAGTAAGATCTCAAGGCTCTGTGCATGTAGAATATTGACAGAAGACAATAAAGAGAAGAATAATTGGTGGACATAGCCCTAGGGAGGGGGTGAACCATGGATATCCTGTGTTGTGGTTTCTTTGTGTGTTTTGGGTGTTCTCTTGTTTATGTGATTAAATTCTTAGTGCGCTGATGTATGTTAGATAAATCTGATATGATAGCTTAGTGTTGAATAGTGTGAATGAATGTTATATCTGACCTATGTCGATGTGCTTAGTGTTTGATTATATTGGATTTGTGTGAATACTGCATCATTTTGTTATTAGGGTTTATCTGCGCTGTAAGCTAAAGGTGAATATTGATGAACTACTAAGTGCTCTGTTAAAGTGCTACAATCACATATCTGTGTCCCAGCTAAGGTTGTAGACATCAGAGTCCTGCAACCACCCCTGCCTCTACCTCGGGTGAGACTTCATCTGCTTCGCAAGTGTTGCCAAAAGGGCTGGTAGTTAGGGTTATGTTGGTGCAATGTTGTAGCGTTGAACCCTGGGTATGCCCTTGTGCCAACAGTACTAATATTTTGCATCCAGGCTCATGAGGCTCAAAACATAAAGGTTGCACACTAACCAGTGCGCATGGAACTTTTGGGATGTGTGCACTCTCCTTTCAGTGTGCCACCCTCACACGCTTACATAGGTGCAAATTACAACATAATGTATATACAAAAGGCTCTATGGCCTTCAAAACTTGTGCACTAAGTTAGTGTACATTGAATCCTGGAATGTGCGCCAACCTGGAAAACTCTTCCTTTAGTGCACCATCCTTTCGCTTTTACACTTGTGTGCACTGCATATGTTAAGTTTTTTCACTTTCAGTGTTCCATTCATGTGTACTTACATAGGTGCACACCAAGTACATTATACTTCACGCTCTATCATTTTAAAACTACGCGCACTCATTTGGAATGAGATTCACATGCACTAACTTACTGCGTGTAGAACCAAACTAAAGTTCTTATACTATCAACTCACCAACTTATATGTAAATGACAGTTACATTCATATGTACACTTGGGCTTCAACCTAGGGGTATTACATCAAATATGTTGGAAAGATTATTTTCAAGCAACATTAAAAGTTAGACACCCATATGTATCATTGAAAGCACAGACCAATAATATCCATATACATTCCCAAAAAAATGAAAGTAATAATGGCTATACAAACACAATAAAATATTTATATTAAAATAATAATCATAGAATCTTATGTTTATAGCTATCAATATTCCAACTCGTTGCATACACCCATACAATTTTTTGTTAGTATTAATGGAAAATTCTCGGATTTTCATGTGTGCAACAAACATGTGAGTTATGTTTTTGACTTATGTGAACCTGAAATGATTAATGATCTAGCTAGAGAATATTCCATAAAAACAAAAGGATTAGTCAAATATGCTCAGCATTTGATAGAAAATATCCTTAACGTTAGAGACTCACACATAGAAATCATCCTTTATCAAACTATAAATTAGATTTTCCGTATGCAAACCCAAGAAAGAATATTCTTATCCTCAATGAAATAACGCTTCTTTTATTTCATAGACTTTCTAAGTTATTTACAAGAAAAGAGACAAAAAATCTAATGCAGGAAAACAAACCCTAATACATGAAATAAAATGCATAAGCAAGAACATAAACCATTTCTCTCTCAATATAAATGAATCTATAGTAAAAATGATAAAGTTGATGGAAACTTAAAATCTAAGCATACTGAAAACAATGAGTTTGGTTATGAAAGATAAAGAGAAGTTGCTCTTCACTTTTGGTCTACTTAGATGTTACTTAGGGTAATCAGTCACACTAGGTTAGGCTAGGAATTCAAATCTCTAATTGTTCTCTGTCTTCTTCAAAACAATGATTGATAGGGTTCATTTACCAGTAACATGATCAAACATGTTGAGACAAGGATAAGTCTGAGGGGACTTCTAAAGATGGACTATAAAAGTAAATATGCATATGATCACTCTTTCTTATCTTCCGGTGTTGCTACACTGCCAAAAAAAAGACATAGCCTATGTTGTAGTCACCCCGACATCATAGGCCTTTCTCTACTTCCAATGAGCATCCATATCCCTGGCTGAGATACTTGCATTTCCTAATAAAAATTCCTTTCACCATCTCAATTTTTTTTCATTTTATTTTTATTTATACTATAAGCACTTTGATATGGGGGCAATTGATATGTTTTAAAACACAAATGGATGATGTATGTTAGTGAATATGAGTTGGATATGCCCTCGTAATAAAGTATACCCATTTAAATATGTCCATCCCCACATATTTAACATTATCTCTCTACATAGACCGATTATTCTTTAATGTTATGTGTAAATACGGAACCTTGAGTAAGTTAAGATGAGTAGTTTCAAAATTTGACAAACCATGTAGCTCCTAGGACATGATTACAAAAATAACAAGCCTTTCAACCTAATCACTATGAAAAGTAATATTTTGAAGATGTTCTCCAATCTCATCATCACAACATACTAGGGATAAAGTCACCAATCAGGGATATCATTTCCACTAACATTGTTGTAATGATTGAGATAAACAATTTATATTTTATCCCTCATTATATTTTATTTTATTTAAAGTCCTAACTATGTTTATTTAAAGTAAATTAAAAAACCCTAAAGTATATATAATCAGCAACTACATTGATTCTTTGCAAAAAAATTATGTATGTAGATATATTCCTACCCTAACTATTAAAAGTAGCCAAGTTAGGTAAAATCAGATTTCCAATATAACCAAGAAATCATTTTGTTCACAAAAAGAAAAATTTGAAGGTCTTTGGTCAAAAAAATAATAATCAACTTGCATAATGATGACCAAACCTGCAAAAAAATATTATACTTACAAGCCACACACAATGAATTTAAATGTATGTAAGAAATTGATGTTTATGATGTAATGGACTCCAACCAAGCTCCAATCGGATCTTCAAATATGTTTCTATGAAGCTCTTGGTTCACCCGGGTAGATATGGGTATATTCTCTTTCAACAAATAAAGTGGCAAACTTGTTGCAGCTATACATCTCCCTTATTCATCAGTGACTCTATTGACATCTTCCTCATATCCCTTATGTAACCATTATCTTGTAAACATTGAGTTATACTCTCCTTATCATATTACTATGTTATAGTAATGAGAAAGGATTAGTATAATACCAACAATACTAAGTTGCTCATCACATATCAAAGAATTTAAACGTTCATTAGTTTTATAATCATGAAGAGAAGACAAGGGTAAATCAACATCATAAAACATAGTATCATGTACCAACTCTCTTGAATGTTCATCAATAATCATACATTCATTTTCTCATTCAAAAGCTTGAGTTACTTGTTGATTATSAACTTGTTCTTCATATGGATTTTCATTACTGACATAGGTAGGTTCACTGCTGGAATTTCCCGTGAATGATAAAAGAGAAATATAGTTTTCATGTTGRRCATAATAATCATCATCMTCATACCTAGGTTGTTTGTCCAAAATTTTTGAAGGTGTWGCTTGAGAAGTGTTTTTTTCTTCAATGCTTGCATCAAGTAAACAAGTTTGTATTTGATGTTTATCTTRTCTGTTAACTTTTTGAACAAAAAATTATGGACAATAGTTATGATCAAAAGGATTTTCAAATGAATATAAATTTAAATCTTCTTCAATTGAAACTATTGTGGGGTGATCTTTGAAAGTTACTATCACCATATTCATCATCATAAATAGTTGAGCTTCTATAAACCTTTGTAAATGATAATGAAAAATTTGGCCCTTCTTCATCAATAGCTAGATCTTGAAAAATATTTGGGGTAGCAATTTTGTCCACAAAAATAGATGGATGAAATACATCCTTACAAGACCCGACATCTGAATATTCATATTCATCATACATAGGTTTAACATTTACAAGTTCAGAAATATGCCTCTTTTCATAATCATTATTAAAAGGTTCTTGTTTATGTTCTTCTTCAATTATTTCTTGAACAACAACATTATGTA
>JASDQU010104120.1:40024-60228 GCA_032191745.1 Picea mariana
TTGTCTTGATAGATGTTATTGTTTGATATGTTGTGAATGCTTAGGGCATTCTTGGTATGGATTCTATGATGTGGCTCAATTTGGTTGATTTGATGGATGGAGTGAGCAACACTCTTGTGATTTAGTAGTGACATGATTGCTATGGTACACTTGTTGTTTATGCATGATTGAGATATCATTCATATTGATTTGTTGTGGAGCATGAGCAAGCTATTGGAGAGATTGGATGTATTGTGACTGGCTGTGGGTCAGTCTGGACAGTGGAAGACAGAAGAGAAAGTGATTGCAGGTTGCAAATAATCTGAGCAAGTGAAGCAAAGCAGAACCCTAAGTGATCAAGAGCAGACACTTGTTGCATTATACACTGGCCGCGTTCACACGCGGGCTGTAGTGAGCCAGAGCGCATTCACACGTGGGCTGCACTACTGACAGGTCGCGTACCTATTGACAGATTGATATCTGTTGAGGATTGTTTCCTCATCTCAGTTGATGCTGAGGGTGTAAGCTGAGTCTTGCATATAGAGTTGGTTCTCTTGTAGAGTTGTACTCTATTCAGTTGTTGCTGATAAACCCAAGGATTGTAGTCCGTAATAATAATAAAAAAAAAATTGTACATACATCTTGTGTTCTTTGTGTCCATTATGATGATGACTTGTTGATGATGTATTACTGATATATGATGCTAATATGTGCCTACATCTAACTGGTTATAAATGACATCAATGGGTAATGAATAAATGTTGAATGATAATTGATAAGTTTTGTGCAAAGGGAAGTTTTGGGAAAAAGAGCCCCACACTCATTCACCCCCCCCTCTAAGTGTGGTAGGTGTGTCCAACATCACACATATTATCTCCAACTGAAGAGGGCTATTGAAGTTGAACCTCACATGATTCCAAACACCCTACAGCAGTTCTGACCCCTCATGAAGTTTCACGTAGATCGACACTTCATCTATATCACTATGCGATCCGATGAGCATAAGGAGGAGATTTAGTCGTACTACAAGCTCACAGAAGAGGACCTCAAAGAGATAACTAAGGACTGGTTAGTAGACCTCCTTATCCCCATTGATCTTGTAGAGATGTCTGACCTCAAACTTGACAGCTCGGAGGCCACTCACAAAGAACATGACACACCCAAAACCAGCAGAAGAAAGAACACCTCAAAAGTCCAAGACTTAAGCAATGCATCAAAAAAAATTGCTTCAGTATCACCTGACTAAGGGGGTGATGATGAAGTAGAAGAGATAAATGGAAAAGAACATGAGAAGAAGCAAGTCAAAGTAACACCACCTAGAGATGAGGATGATCCCTTGAAGAAGAGGAAGGTTTCTTCCCTGAAACCCTCTCCCCAAAAGAAATCCAGCGCCACCTTGACGAAGATGCAGATTGTGCTCACTATCGATAACTTTGACTTCATCATTGCAGATGTAAATGATGCCTTGCAGGAAATATTGCAGAAACATGAAGCCAAGAAGGAGGAGATGTAAGACATAATTGAGGTCGATCTCCAAGGGGTACAATAGGCTCTTCAGTCCAGTCGTGTAGTTTCCACTGCGCCCCTGTCGTCAGAAGAACCAGAGTTGGGAGATGAGCCAGCCCAATTCTGTTGACTAGTTGATGCAACCGAAGCTCACCTTCATCACGCACGAGAAGAAACAGAACAAGCCACCCAAGCCTTGAAGCAAGTGCAATAAGTAGTCGTAGAACAATGCCGAGTTGCGGAGCAGGAGAAGGTTGCTCTCTAGAAAAAGTTTGAAGAGGAGAAAGCATAGATTCAGCAAGAAAAAGAACAGTTTCTCGCAGAACAACTCAAAGTGAAAGAAGCAGTCAACATAGCACTTCGCTCTGTCACAGGCTTAGAGCCAAAGGCAGAATACCGAGTCAAGCATCAAGTAGAACAACTTGCAAAATCTATCCAACATCTGCAACAAAGAATAGCAGACTTAGAGCTCCGTATAGTGCCCAACACCCTGCAGGATGTGAGGGATCAAAGAAATGAAACTTCTCAAAGCACAGTTGAGAGAATAAAGGCCCTTGCCATGGAATGTAAACAAATAAGTGATCTTAGTGCCCATATTTATGAGAAACTCACTGAGAATCTAGAACTGAAGGCACTGGAGTCACAGCTCCAGGAGGTGAAGCAGCAAGAAGAAACAATATAGGCATAGTTGAAGCCCCTATTAGTTGTTGAAAGGATAAAGCAATCCCAAGAGCAGTGCACTACTCAACAATAGGTCCACACCATTAAGAGTAGAGTCATGGAAGTGAATCAGAGGCTCCAGCCTATACAAGATGAGGCTTGCCAACTTTTCTTAGAGATCGAAGGCCGAGGATAAGAACTGGAGAAATTTGTCACTGTGTTTGAACAACACTTAGAGGGACCTATCAATGAAGTTATTATCCAAGAGTTCCCTGAGAAGGAGGCCATGGCACAGCAACAAGTCGAAGCATCTCTAGCCAAGCTCTAGGATTTTGAGGCAGAATTACCCAGATCAGAGTGACTTGGGACGAGTCACAAGTGAGTGTTGGGGACCTGTTGGCCCTTGACCAAGTTTTGAGGATCCTTGGTCATGTTTGACCTATTTTTGGGACTTCAAAAGGCTGTTGAAGGTGGAGCGCAAGACGAATTAGATATTGTGGGATCTCGGCCCCTTTTTAGGGATTTTTTGGGTCTTGGGCTTATGTAATGGGTATGGGGATGTTGGCCCATGGGCTTACCCATGCTTAGGCCTATTTTGTAATGTATAAATAGAAGTCTAGGCGATGTAAGAAGTAGTGAATAGTGACTAGTAGTGACTAGTCTGTTGCAAGTGTGCTAAGTGTTGAGTGATAATTGCTTTGTGAATACTGTGTGAGGCTTGTAGAGATAAGTGCAAGTGATTGTAAGATATTTTGGAAGGCTTTGTGCTATAACTCAAGGAAGGAGGATCTAGCGAGGTGCATAGATCTACTGTCCTCTGTGGAGTTGATCTTGAGGCTTTGTGCATGTAATAAGATTGAAAGAAGCTAATAAAGAAGATGAAGAGTTGGTGGACGTAGCCCCAAGGTGGGGGTGAACCACGTATATCCTATGTTGTGAATGCTTTGTGCTTTTTGTTGCTCTTTTGTTTATGTGATTCAATGCTTAGTGAGATGTTAGATGATAGATTAGTGTTGAATAACGTGAATGAATGCTAGATATGATCTATATTTGTATGCTTAGTGCTTGAATCTATCGGATCTATGTGAATACTGCGCTAGTCTATTGTTAGGGTTTAGCTACGCTGTGAACTAAAGTTGAATATTAACGAATTGTAATAACTAAGTGCTTTGTTAAGGTGTTACAATCATAGATCTGTGTCCTAGCTAAGGTTGCATACACTGGAGTATTGCAACCACCCATGCTTCTACCTCGGGTGATACTTCATCTGCTTCGCAGGTGTTGCCGAAAGGGCCGATAGTTAGGGTTTTGTTGGTGTGTTGTTGTAGTGTTGAACCCTGGGTCTACCCTTTTGCCAACATAGAGTAATAAAATGTATATTAAGAGATAATTTTAGTTATGCATACTTATAATGTCATTAATCCCATGTCGATTTTAGACAAAAGGTCATTAGAGAAACCAATAATATAAGTTTGATTAAAATTTAAGCCAAAATTAAAATATAATTGATGAATAGAAAAACCCTTTAACATATTTCAATTTGACTAGTTATTAGGTATTGTCTTGTCTCAATTGGGCTTGGTAGATGTTAACTAGAAGTCTTAGTTTCATGACCAAAAAATGATAGACTTTGTGACATATGACTTGATGATGACCATAAATAACTTAGACATGGATAAAATGCAGACAACTTTAGCATAATAATTATAGGCCAAGGTAAATTGAGTTAGGAATTGCAAATGTGTCTAATGTAATGAAGGTTTTGGAGTTAACTTAATACACATGTATTTCGCTAAATCAGTTTTGTAGATAAGTTCCATATCCAACTTTCATATAATCAATTTTTTGGAACTAAAGATTGCCTTAAGATAATTGAAATAGAAGCCAAATGTCAAGGATTAGCAGAAAATTTGAAAAATTTAAAGGGACATTTTAAGCTACAACATAGTGGTTGGCCAAAGACCATCCTCCTTTCTTATATATACAATATGAAATTGAAATTAGAACAAATAATGCCCGAGAATATCCCATAGGTGTGACTAAGGGAGATAACACAAAAATAGAGCCCAAGAATATGGAATCTCCCAACTCCGTTGCATGCTCTCAGAATGCTAATGGGTATGACGTGGACACTGCAACAACTAAAAATATAAAGGGGGCATCCCAAACTCAGACCACAACTCATATAAACATTGACTCCTTGTCTGAATGAGATCCCTCACCTCCACCATGGCCAACCTCGTTTGTAGAAGAAGCCACCTTTCTCACATCTTCATCCAAAACCCATTCTAGGTCCAGTAAACACTGACGTACAACATACCACGAGAAAACCGAGGAGGTTTCACCCACTCAAATATGACAGGTTTCAAAATTAATGAAATATATTTACGCATAGTTGGCCAGACAAAAAGTCTCCTACACCGAAATGATCAAGAAGATGCATATTTTGGGCCAACATTTTTCTCTTCCTTCTCTACCAGAATCCCCCTCTTTATCTAATCCAACCATTGAGGATATGGGATCCATTCCTCGTCGAGTGCTCAGTGTCATTCTGCTCGGGTTCATCCCTTCAATCTTAGCCATAAATGAACTAGATTTTTCACAGGACCCTATACATAGCTTTATCACTACCATGGTCCACAAGCTCGGAGAATGCCAACAATTCATCAACCGAGAGAAAGAAAAACTATGCCTCCACTATGAGTAAGAAATTTTCTATCATGATGCCATGTGATCCCAATTAAAACAGGAATCCCATGCACTCCAGGAAGTTAAAGAGGCTCGAAAATTTTTATGAGACTTACACATTGTTGAAGTGGATGCACATGCAGAAACTTAGGGCCAATATGTAGCCATTATCAATGACCACATCGAAATGGTCGTTTCTCTTAACGAATCTTATTCCCAAGTTTCCCAACATGAATGGGTATAACCATACCTTCCAACCCTACCGAAAATGAAAGAGGTCATCGAGCATGTTCAAGTTCTGCAGTCCCATAATATTGAACTTCGAGCATGACTACAACAATTAATGTTGAAGGATACCACACTCCAAAGGTAGATATCTGAGGCCTCAATAACCATTCAGGAGGTTCAAAAATGTGCCCAGGTTTTCATCGCATTGGTCACTCAAAAATTCAACTTGTGGGATCATTTACAAATCCCTCTCAAGCTCATTGCTCTCTATGATAAGACTTGTGCAGCAGAGGCTGAGGTTGTGCAATATAAATGAGATGTGAGTTCTTCACCTTCCAGGGAGAGCACATCTACGATACTTTCCATTGCAAGAAGAGCGAAGGAGATCACTACAACTTGAGCTAATCAACAAACTATGTAAGAGTTGATCACTTTGATGGCCAATAAGGCCTTGGTCTAGTATACTCATCTCTCTGACGTACAAGTTGTTGTCAGCCCTCTCATTGAGAAACTCAACATAACAGACCTGACAATCTATCAGGTCACAACCATGGAAGCTGAGGAAGATATTTAGCTTACGCAGGATCTCTAGGGCCATTTGGATGATCATGAACACCAATATAAGGATTTCATCGAGGAATTCAAAAGCATTGTGCCATCCATTGCAGTGGTAATTATCTAAATCTATTGGCTCAAGGATGAGACAAGTAATATTGGTGGGAGCATGTTGGCATCCAACATTTTGGGTTCATTTTACATGCGTGCACAAACAAAGTTTTGCATGCTCATTCCAAAGTTTTGCACACACCTAAGGTAATTCTCTAAGAATGACAAGAAGTGTGTGTAGAACCAAGTTTTGATAGTGCACGGTAGGCCTAGAATAATATCAAATGCATGTTGTTCCTATTTTTTATGTGCACTGAAAATCAAGAAGATGCATGCCGAAATAAAGAAAGGAATCATTGGGAAATCCTCTTGCATTATTATTTCTAGTAGCACAAGGGATCATGGAGTTGAAAAAAGATGAGCTCGTAGGGCAGTTAAGATTTCCCTAATTCCTAAAGGCTACATAGACTGCAGACAAGTTCCAGAAGCATGTGAGGCATTTTTTTCAGTCGAACAAGTGGAGCAGAGTAAAAAGAGACAGAGCTACTGAGTAGATAAAGATATAAAAGGAAGCAGCAATATCAGAAATGGGACTAGCTAGATGTTTAGAGGAGATCCATTGGGTCCTTGTTATCGATCTCACTCTGAACCTATTGTAATATTGTAATGCTTTTGAATATATTCTTGATTCTACTATATGTCTAAAGTATTGAGAGAATGCACATTGTGCAGTGTGTTGTGTTTATGAGGATTTTTATAAATGAAGATACAAAGTTTTGAGGATGTCATATATACTCTTCTTAATGTATGTCTCTTTTGTAATGGAATGAATCTGGTAATAAAGATGTGAAAGTTTTGATCTATTTTGTGTCTATCATGTATAAAATGGATATCTGTGTATTGTTTTACTTCTTAGTCCTAATAACCTGTCAACTATGAGTTGCATGAATGCTAACCCTGATGGATCCTTATGTGTTTAGCCTTCATTCCTGTCACAAGACCTTATGGTATCTGTGATCCTATCTACATCTTGAGTGAGACCTTCCTCGACCTTGGCTGAGGATTGATATGTTGATGCTCTGGACGAACCCTAGGTCTAAACTCCCCAGTGTTAAGAAGGATGCACACAAGCGTGGAACAAAATGTCAACAATACCACACTAATGCGTTATGAATACCGCACTATTTTTCTACACACGAAATAGCACACCGAAAAATGTAACTTCTGAAAAGAAATAGTGCACGCATTTATCATCAATGCACTGAAATATATAACGAAAAAATGAGCGGGAATTTGTTGTTTTGTGTTTATAAAATAAAACCTATTCATTGTTTTATTGTTTTCCAAATTTTAGAGAGGATAGTTGTGCAACAGAGATTTACCGATGAAGATTTCTGAGTGGGTGGGGTTTTTTTTGAAGAGCCAAATTCAAGGGGAACTTTTGTAGATCACATAGAAATCTGCAGAGGAGAAATTCAGGTATATGATTTCATTCTATTAATCATCTTGATCATTCTCTTGTTTGATTCAAACAATTTTCAATGCATTCCCAAAGAAAAAGGGTTTCATACTTACCTTCAGTATTAGAAGCCCTAATTTCATGAATGTTCTTTTGTTTTCTCCTTCTATACTTCACAAGAAGAATTTTTTTAAGCACAATTTATTTATAGGGTTTGGTTATTTATATATGGGCATTTCCAATCCATTGCAATGAAACCACTCATTGCATCGGATCTTAATCTTTCATGTCGTTGTCAATTTTTTGTTTTTAAAAAATGCCTTCACGGTGACCGGTGTGTTCTTTACACAGTAAGCACACCAGAGCGTATTTGTTTGTAAACAACACCACTTTATTTCAATTCTAAATATTATTAAAAATCCTTTTTGTGTTTGGTGGTGCGTGTTTTACCGAAAAATGCACTGGGGCGCATTTATTACAAAGTGTATCGTTGAGTTTAAAATGGAAAAATTATTGTTTTATATGGAAATCACCATTTCTTAAATTTCTTCAATGCTCGATGATGTGTAATAAATAGTAGTTAGGAAGTCGTACTTTTCTTAATTCATAAATCACCAACTGAATATAAAAATTTGTAAAACGTTTTCAATTTCGCAACAACATTGTTATACTATATCGGTGCATATATGTATGTATGATGCTTTAATGCATACAAATTTTGTTAAGATCTTGATGCAAATTATCTTGATATATGCACCAGGTTATTATTTAAAATAAAAAAGACAATAATTTTTATATCTTTTTTCTTTCCGGGGAGATTTTGAAATTTCCAAGGGACAAACAAGGGCAAAACAAAGACATGTCGATAGGGATGTCCCAAAAAGTGTAGAAGAAGGTGTTAAAAGAAATGAACATAATTTCATCGCAAGAGGAGCCATCACAACTACAATGTGAATTTGATGTATGTAATCATTTTTTTATTCTTTTATGTCCATTGAATTTGAGTATCACATGAAATACTAATTTTCAATTGTTTTGTTGCATAAAATTGGGTTAAATATGGGTTGTGAGTATATGTTGAAGAATGAAAGTTTAATTGAACAATTTGTAAGTAGCTATGTTGTTTAACTTTCCTTGTTTTATAATTAATGAAAAAACAATAAAAATTTATATTGATGATATCGACTATGCTTTGTCATGCTTTATTAAACATGCATGAAACAAAGTATGGAATGCAGACATCAGAGGAGATTTTGAGAGAATTCATGAAGTATGTCTTCGAAAGAATGTGTATTGTTTATGAAACACTTGGTGCTAAGGTATGTTTATTTATTTATTTACGAAATCATGTATATTCTATTATATATATATAAATATAGATGTACTTATTACAATTTATTTCTATGTTTGCAGATGGAAGATGAAGGGGCAGAACATAAAAAAACAAGCCTATCATCAATAAAACATTATGTTAAAAAAAAAGTACAATATCACCTACAAATGATGAATAAATGAGGCATGCACACAACTCGAGCAATGGCAACAGTTCAATTGATAAATGACAATCAATATAATTAAATGTTATTGCAAGTTGTATGTTTTGGAATATTTGTCTCTGAAAATCAAGGATTTTGTTTAATGTACTCGACATTTGTACCAATTACATGAGGACATGTTACCAATAAGTCTAACAATTACAAATTGGTTTCAATTTGATTATTGTACTAGACATGTATGTTGCACCTTTTTGTATGAAAATGATTCAGGTGGATATCGATGGCCACCCACCTCTTCCAACTGGCTCAAAATAGTTTTCTGACAATTTTAGCAATTTACTATTTTTAACAGTTATAACTTCTGGGGCCATTTTGAGGGCCTGAATGAAGGTTTTTTGGGATCAAGATTCTCAATGATAATTGAAGGCATGATTGAGCCCCTAAAATGAATCTCCTTGATGATACCTTTCCAATGGGCTATCATACACCTAAAACGGAGATCATATGCAAAAATTATGACCCCGAGAAGTTGATGTACTAACTTACCCAAACGGGGCCCACATGACTTTTGGCGCTTCATCTCTTAGGGTTAGGTTTTTGGATGTCTAGGGTTTTTGGCATTCCTGTTTATTGTAAAAAGGCCTCCAGAGCCTCATTGTAATGATCTTCTTTTGAATGAGCACAGTCGTCACATCTCTTCTCAGAGATAAACCACCACCATTCTAGCAAGCTGGTTTCCGCTCCATTTTACAGTTTCGGCTTATTTCCTTATTGAATAGAAAACCAGTTTTATTGTATTCTGTTATTTTGTGTTAAGCACCTATTAATAATTTGTAGTCATTTTGTTCTTCTCATAAAATCTGGATCAGTGGTATCAGAGCGGTCTGCTCCTTATCATCTTAATGCATGTCCCCAACATGGTCGGAGTACAAAGAGTTGGGTCTCAAGCTTGTTTCTCTTGAGGACAAAAGCTCTCACACACCCAAGAGACCTCTCATGGCAAGATAAAATAAATATGATGGGACAAGAGATCCTTTCAAACTGTTGATTAAGGAAGCCCTCATGCAACAAAGGAACGAGATGATGGATAGTTTCGCGCAAATCCTTTAACGGCTACCAATAGGTGACGCATCTTCTTCGAGTGGAGGCACCACCCCATTCAAGGTACAAATAAACTTCGATATTCCTATATTTGAAGGTCAGATAGACATAGATGTTGTAGACAAGTGGTTGAATCTACTAGAAGGGTATTTTTCTGTCTATAACTTTTCGAATAGAGAAAAGATTACTTTTGTGCTCCTCAAATCCATTCCCCACATCAAAGATTGGTGGGAAACTTTCTGTGAGCAAAAGGAAATAGAGGAACCCTCACTATTTACAGTCATGACCACCTAGGATTCCTTCGAATGTTATTAAGGAACAATACTACCCTGTCGGAAGTTATGACGACTTGTATAAAAAATGTACCACACTGCGGCAAGAAAGAGACCAAGCAGTGCCAGATTTCATGAATATATTTCATACCTTATGCACCAATATGGGTATCAAATATTTGGAGCGACATTTGGTTCTCAAGTATCGCGGCGCTCTACATAGATACATCCAGACCAAAATGGAATTTTTGGACATCTCATCCTTGGGCACGGCCTACCGATATGTCGTCAAGATCGAGTAGAATCTCAAACAAAAGACGCGGCAATTTGGGCCTGGGAACCCCTCACAACAAAATCTAGGAAAGGGCAGCCCCAATCCACAGAACAAAGGACAGAGAAAAGATGGACAGTATCAGGAAAACCAGTCCAAGCCGCAAGCAAAGAAGGACACTAGAAAGACAAATAAAGATACTGGGAAGTGGTGCGACTTCCATAAGATCCCTTGGCATAACACTACTGACTACCGCTCAAAGCAGTCACTAGTGGATGAACTGAAAGCCTCTGAATTAGATGTAGGTTCAAACTCTGAGCCAGAACCAGAAAGGGGAAGACTGATCATTAATGCTGAACCCAGTGCCACCATTACTACCACCAAGCTCCAGCCCGGTGAACTAGACAAGCCAGAAGAAGGAGAACGCCTCTTCCATTCACAGATGTGGGTAAAAGGCACCCCACTGCACTTCATCATGGATAGCAATAGCCAAAAGAAACTCATCTCAGCAGAGGTCGTCAAGCGGTTGGCCCTGCCGACAACACCGCACCCACAACCCTACACCATTGGATGGCTCCGCCAAGGAAGCGATCTCTGCGTCAGCCAACAGTGTTGACTATCGTATGGCATCAAGCCCTTCAAAGATGAGGTATTTTGTGATGTTTCTCCTCTCGAAGTTTGTGATATTCTTTTGGGCCAACCTTATTTATGGAAACGTCATGTTGTATATGAGTCTAGGCCTCGTAGTGTTATTATTACTTTGAACAAAAAATTGTATAGGATACCCGAGGCAGTCCCACCTAGTGTTATTTCCTTGATCTCTGCTAAGCAATGCGGGAAGGTCATCTCTCAAACAGGGAAGTTTGTATTCTTTGTGATTCACTCTCAGAATAAGCGAAATATCACATCCACATCTAGGGTCTCTGTGTCTGACCTCTCCACACAGCAAAAGCAAGTAGATAAGGTCATGGAAGAATACTCATATATCTTCTCCTCACCTACTGGGGTACCTCTGCACTGCCAGGTCAAGCACCCCATCGATCTGACCCCCGACGCACCACTGCCCAATGGGCCAGTCTATCGTTGCTCTCTATTAGAGAATGAGGAGATTAAGAAACAGATCCAAGAACTTCTCCACAAGGAGCAAATATGTCCCAGCTCATCACCTTGTGGGAGCCCAATCGTGCTGGTACAGAAGAAATATGGAACCTGGCAACTCTGCATTGATTATTGGGCTCTGAATTTATCACAGTTAGAAACTGGTACCCGATTCCCCGAATCGATGACCTCCTTGATCAAATCACAGGGGCCAAATACTTCAGTAAGATTGATCTGAAGTCTGGCTACCACCAGGCCCCGATAGAACAGACAGATGTATGGAAAACCGCCTTCAAGTCAAAGGAAGGCCTTTTTGAATGGTTGGTCATGCCCTTTGGTTTGACAAATGCTCTAGCCACTTTCATGAGGATGATGGAAAATATCATGTGACCATTCACCAATACTTTTGTAGTGGTGTATCTGGATGACATTCTCATTTACAACAAGACTTGGTCCGAACATTTGCAACATATTCAACAGGTTCTACACACCCTGTGGTAGCACAAGTTATATGCCAACTTGGAAAAATGATCCTTTGGCATGGACAGGGTCCATTACCTGGGCTACATAATTGATCACCATGGCGTACATGTGGATCCATCCAAGATCCAAGTCAGTCATGACTGGCCAGCCCCAACCACACTCACTGAGATTCGAAGCTTCTTGGTCCTTTCCAATTTCTACTGCAGTTTCATGTTGGGATTCTCCCATATTGCATAGGCCCTTAGCCAAATAACCAGGGGTGGTGGTAAGGTGAAATTTTCATGGGGTCAGTCCCAACAACAAGCGTTCGATGATTTGAAGCAACGCTTGTGCTCAACCCCAGTACTTTCACTACCAAACCTGTAGCAGCCCTTTGAGATCGAGACAGATTCTTCAAACTATGTGGTGGGCGTCGTTATCACTCAGCACAGCCACCCTGTGGCCTATCATAGTGAGACACTATCAGATGTTGTCTGTAAGTACCCTACTTACGACAAAGAAATGTACTCCATTGTGAAAGCCTACCGCCAGTGGAGACATTACATTCTTGGGAAGGCGACAATCATCCACACTAATCATAATCCACTACAATTCATGCAAACACAAGGAAAATTGCATAATGATTGTCATCAAAAGTGGTCCACATACTTGCAGCAATTCCACCTCAACATCAGGTATAAAATAGGAAGCACCAATCACGTTGTTGATTTCCTTAGCAGACCACTAGTCGCGACACTCACCACTGTGCTAGATTCCTACGACCATGAGACCTTTGGATGGCCCCAACTCTATGAGATAGACTCGAACTTTGCCACCACCTACCAAATGTTGGGTGCAAATGTAGTTGTCGATAATTTTCATCTTCAGGATGGGTTGTTGTGTCGTCTGGGCCATATCTGTGTTCCATCAAGCGAGCGAGAAAAAATGATCTTGGAAGCCCACTACAGTTGGGTGGCAGGACACTTCGGTGTCGAAAATATGGTGGCGATGCTACAGAAACATTTCTACTAGCCGAAACTTCAACAGGAGGTCAGCAAGTATATCAGGTCCTGCATTGCCTGCGCTATTTCCAAACCAACCACTAAGAAACAAGGCCTGTACACCCCTCTTCCTACTCCTGACAGGCCATGGGAATCCATCTCAATGGACTACATGTCGGGCCTCCCATCCACCAAGCAGGGAAATGACTTTGTTTTTGTGGTTGTTGATCATTTTTTTAAGATGGTGATTTGGGTTTTCTGCAAGAAGAACATCACAGCAGAGGCCATTACCAAGCTATTCTTTGAACAAGTCTGGGTACATTTTGGAATCCCACAAACCATTGTCTCAGATCAGGACAGTCAATTTCTCAGCATATTCTGGTCGAGCCTCTGGTCACTTCTGGACACCAAGCTCACCAAATCCACGGCCTTCCACCCCCAGACAGATGGCGAAACCGAGGTCGTCAATCGAATTATCGTGCATATCCTTCGCATGTATAATTCAAAGCACCCTCGCACATGGGATGAGAGCCTTCCCTATGTGCAACATAGCTACAACCGAGCCCTGCATAGCTCAATCGGCCACAACCCCTTTCAGGTGGGGTTGGGATTCCAACCATTGGGTCCCATAGATGTTTCACTTCCCCTTGCGGTCACCTCAACCGATTCATCTCCTGCTCCAACTAAAGTTGAAAAAGCCACCCGGTTCATTGAGTGGATCCAACACATCCACCAACAGATTCAGGATATCCTACAGAAGTCCAATGACAAGTACAAGCAATGCCATGATCAACATCGGGTGCCACATAAGTTTCAGGTGGGCGACAAAGTTTGGTTGCACTTGCAAAAAGAACACCTTATAGGACCCCATCGAAAACTTTTCCCACTCCATTATGGGTCATACACCATCACCAAGGCCGTGGGGGATAATTCTTTTGATCTCAACATTCCTCCTTTCCTTGGCATGCACCCAGTGTTCAACATGGATCTCCTTCGCCCTTATTTCCCACCATTATTGGGCACCTCAGACATAGAAGAGCAGTTGACACCAACATAGCTCAACCCTGACTACATACAATAGGCATCCAACGATTAGATTGTGGACACATAGATCAAGGGCACTCAACAGTAAAGGATCCAGCTTTAATGAGTCGTCAAAGCAGGTCATCTCCTGCACCAAGGCAAGTGGCTCACCTGGGGCCAAATTCAGCAGAAATTTCCTCATATGATGGGGGAACTCAATGAAATGGAGACCATTGCTTCCTAAGGAGGGAGGATTGATCCAGGTGGATATTGGTGGCCACCCACCTCTTCCAACTGGCTCAAAACAGTTTTCTGACAATTTTGGCAATTTACTATTTTTAGCGGTTTTAACTTCCGAAGCCATTTTGAGGGACTAAATGAAGGTTTTTCTGGATCGAGATTCTCAATGATAGTTGAAGGAATTATTTCCCCCAAAATGAATCTCCTTGAAGATACCTTTCCAACGGGTTATCATACGCCTAAAACAGAGATCGTATGCAAAAATTACGACCCCAAGAAGTTGATGTACTAACTTACCCAAACGGGGCCCACATGACTTTTGGCGCTTCATCTCCTAGGGTTAGTTTTTTGGATGTCTAGGGTTTTTGGCATTCCTTTTTATTGTAAAAAGGCCTCCATAGCCTCATTGTGATGATATTGTTGCGAATGAGCGCAGTCGTCACATCTCTTCTCAAAGATAAGCTACCACAATTCCAGCAAGCTGGTTTCCACTGCATTTTACAGTTTCAGCTTATTTCCTTATTGAATAGAAAACCAGTTTTACTGTATCTCTGTTATTTTGTGTCAAGCACATGTTAACAATTTGTATTCATTTCGTTCTGCTCATAAAATCCGGATCAAAAAAATAGGTCTCTTATTCATATATAATAAAATGGGTTTCTTATTTCATTGCATTGTCGAATGTTGTAAAATGTTGCATCCATGAATAAATAATATGTGAATGATTTACATTGATACAAATAACAAAGGTTTAATTGGTTGGATAATACATTAATGCAATAACATAAATATAAAACAATATTATAAAAAATATTTGATTTTGAAATAATTAATTAAAATTTTGTAAAAACAATGAATTAAAATATATACATATTGGTGCATTGTATTCTTTTGAACTCAGTAAATCCATAATATTGGCATCGGTGCATTTTGAGGAGTCATATGTACTGGTACATATTAATTATAATAACACATTGGCACGTACTATTGAGAAAATGCATCGTTACGTAAACAATATAACGTACAAAACTATTTATCATTTCAAAATTGTACGGTGCTCATGTTTGAAATATTAACCAGTGTGCTAAATTTTGTTATCGTATCAGTGCATTATGTTTATTATATGCACCATTCATCTAAATAGTATTTAGGCACCTTTACTATAGTATATGCATCGATGCATACTAAAAATAATGTTTTCAACATATCGGTACGTTCTAATTACAGAAGCATCGGGGTGTATTCTATATTAAACGCATTGGGTTTTCGAATAACATTATCGCATCGGGGCTAACTATAATTTCTACACCAACACATACTAATTCTAAAGCACATCAGTGTTATCTATAACTTGATTGCATCGGGGTGGACAAATACTAAAGTGCACCAGTGCATCATAAGAGAAGAATGTGGAACCGATGCATAGTAATTATAAAAGCATCAATGCTTTTCATAAGACAAAAAAGGGGGAACCAATGTGCATTAGTTATAAACACATCGGGTTGTTTTTTATTATATTCAAGTCAAGGGAATTTTTATTATATTACTGTACCAGTGCATTTGATTATATTAATGTACTTGTGTGTGTGTTTCAATGTTGCACCGATTCGTTTTGATAAGAAACACATCGAAAAAAAAAACTCGGCTACAATCTTCACTCGCCCAAATTTTTTAGTTATATAGAACATCCGCTAAAATCTCCGTAGCCAATAGAGGAGGTTGTAGCGGAGTTTTTTTTTAATATTTTTCCAAATTTTGTTACTCTAAAACCCCCCGCAAAAACCTTCTCTAGAAGGTGTTCTCCTTGTAGAGATAAGTGTACGGTTCAAGTTCTAGCTTGGAAATTGTACTCGCATAGTTTTAGAGCTAGTTTTAGGAATAATTCCAAATAAATCTTTTTAGATTTACTCTTAGGAACATAAAGTTATTTTAAAAGGTAAATTAGGCTAGAAAAAGTGTTTTTAATGGAGTAACTAATGATAATGGCTCAATTCCATTCAAATAACTTAGCGACCAATTTTAAGTATAAAACTCATTTTCACAGAGGTGACAAGTGTGTTTGGTGTGATATAGTTGAGGTGAGAAGAACTGTGAACATGGGATTGTGGAGGCTCATAAATATGTGGTGTCCTCAAATCTACAATGTTGTTGTTGGCACAAGGGGTGAGTGGGGAAAGAGTGGGACTAATACATTATTGAGTCTGTGATCCAATTGATGTTGCTTTGAGATAAAGCATAGGAAATGGGGACCTTTATGCAAATTCATTGAAGCAAATTTATGGAGCTCAATTTGAAACTAGACCCAATGGTCTCATTGGTGTCACATATCTCTAGTTTTCTCAACCTCCCATGGGAAGTGATCTAGTCTCCTCCATTAGAATCTTCTATACATTTGGATTCCAAGGATGAACACCAAAATGTTCAATTTCATCGCAAGATGGAACTGATGGTGATGGTGGTTAATGTCCACTGGGATCAAATTTGGTTTATAATAGGTTCTTAAGAAAGGTAAGGAATTACTTGGTTTGGTTTAAAATTTTATTTATATGCTCGAAAAGTTTTAAGAGAAGCATTCATAAAACATCATATTTGTTTATGTGTTAAAATGTTAGGAAAGTTGGCATTGTAATAAATATTTTGAAATCATGATATAATGTGGGTGTATGCAAGGCATTCTAAGAGAAAAAAAAAATCATCTTCAACCCTCTTAGTGTCACAAAGATGACAAATTCTTTCGACCCAGGATGTTTTAGGAATTATCCAATGCCCTGTTTCACTATGGAGCTCATGAGAGTTTGTTCTTATTTTAGTTGTTAAGATATTCAAACACTTAGGAGTTAGTTAAGATCAACTTGGTCTAATGTGTCGTTAGGTAAAAGTGTGTTTCTTTAGTATGAATTTGTAGTTAGGTAATCCGACGATCACGATATGTTCTCGACATATAGTGATATGACAAATCATATTCTCCTCTATCTCAATAGATACATTGATCCATGGCTTAAACACCTGATTGGTCCATGATCCCTATTTAAAGAGAAAGTGGGGTCATTTGTCAATAATTGATTGCGAGAAACTCTCTTGTAAATATCTCTATCAAAAAGTTTCTTTTGCATTAATAAATTCCTCCAAGTGGCCATGTTGGTTGGGGCCATGGATGTTTCCCCGTAGGGGTTTTACCACGTCAAAACATCGGTGTGTTGATATTTGATCTAGTTGTGTGAGTGGTTACTGAAGGTGTTCATCCTTTGTTGGAATACCTATGTTGTCGAACATTAGCAATGTTGATTTTATTCTTTACACTAGTCAAACCAAAGAGATACTTTTGATCTTCTAGATTATGCATGATCACCTCCTTATATTATCTTAATTTTCTTTTACCCTCTAATTCTTTATTGCACCACAGTTTCTCCTTAAAAAAAATTAGTTGACCTCTTCCTTGATTCCCCAATGATTTAGCTAAAATTTGGCATCTATATGCCAACCCCACTCAATGAGCCACATGTGGTTTTGACTAGAGTTTGAAGCAATCGTAGGAAGATTCTTATCTTCAATGTTGTTATCTTGTTTTTGTAGATTAGGTACCTATTCATAGTCATGCTCTCAATGGGGGAAAGAATCACTTATATCAAGAGGATAAGATAGGTCATATTGCCTTTAATTATGAGATTATAAGTTATAAAACACTTTTGGATTTGCTCTATCTTTCTACATGATTATCCATAGATGTTGTAGCCCCAATCTTCATAACCATATAAGATGATAGGAGTGACGAGAGTTTTAATGATGAGTTTCTTCTTATCCTGTAGTCAAAGATCCATCGATTGATAATTGTTTTCAAGACCATAATAAGCTTTCCACCCTTCATTTATCCCCTTTTCAATGATATAGTTCCAATTAAGCTTGTGATGAAGATCAATTCCGAGATATTTGTATGAAGTCACTTCCTCCAAGTTGTTGTTGTCATACACAAAATTATCATAAGTGATGTTTTTGGATTTAATTATCATAACTTTCGTTTTGTCAATGTTAACAGTCATACCTGCACTAGAACAAAAATCCTTGAGAATTTTTAGTTACTTGCTAAGATCATGAGTAATCCTCGCCATAAGAAGAATATCATCAACATAAAGAAAAAAAAAGGGATAAAGCCACTTACCTTAAGGAAGGAACAAGGAGCCAAAGACTAACACAATGAAGAGTTAAAAAAAAAAAGAACCCAAGTCACCAAAGATGCCCTTCATAAGGCAACATTTTAATTTATTTTATTATGTAATGTTTTCTAAGATTAAATTACTTCTATAAATAAATTTGTTAATAGTACACCTACCATTATTTTGGTAAATAGTTCAAATAGTTCCGATAGACAATAACAAGGTCTTTAGCACAAGGATAGTAAATTTTATTCATACGTTGTGGCCGTCCCCTCAATTTATATTACAATATTGTATGATTAGGCCACGATGTTTTTCTAATATAATGATATTTATTATTAAAAAACGGACAAAGCCCTTTTTCAACAACCACTCACGAGGAAAAAAACAACCACTCATGAGCGATGGTCACGAGGGGATTCGGGTGGCCATTATAAAATATTATTTACGTATTTATTTTTTTTCTTCATAATTTTTTGTTTTATAATTTAAATATTTAATCTTTTACAATCAACTTTTTTTTATAATAATACATTTCTGATAAAATTAAAATAAGAAGTGAATGTAATTTCACTTAATTTTAAAATTTATAGTTTCATTTAATTTTTTTTTTGAAATCATAAAAATATTTTTAATTAAAATGATGAAAAAATTTAAAATGTCTTTTTAAAAATGAAAAAAATGTTGTTTAACATTAAAATCTGCATAAAATCAGATTTTAATGTAGAAAAACTCTGAGACATTAGGATTATACAGAATTAATCACTCAAATATATTTGGGAAAAATTAAATAGAAAAAGTTCTCAAATTTAATTATTTTCATCAAAATCCAACAACATAATTTCATGCTTATCTTACATCTTTACACCAAAATAATAAAAACTAATTTAAAAAAATATGTTAAAAAATTAAAGATTAAAAAAACTTTTACATCACCTTTATCGATGTGATAAAATTCTAGTATCTTGAAGACTTCGTCGAGACTCGAGAATAAACCATAAAAACTTAGTTAACTTTGACATAACATAAAGTATGTTACAGATGGTACAGTCTCTTACTTAATGTGCCGTGTGGGAAAAGCAAGTTTGACTCGCTCAATTTCGCAAGTTGGTGAACCTTGTCCACAATATGTTTTAATCATTAATATACTCTCTACACATGTCCACATCAATTTTATGTCGTTGGTTATTTTGAATAATCACGGAATTGGAATTGAAACAAATGGACAAATAATTCTCTCTTATCAAACCCCGTGTAAATTTTTCTAAATGTGGATTTAAGAAAAAAATTGGTTTTGGTCGATGGTGTTTGATAATTCTGGGTTTAAGATAGATTTACGTTGATTTAATTTTCAAAATGTTGTCACATATTGAGTCGATTTGTTATTTTTTTTATCATTTTTTAATGTAACTTATGTATCTGATAATATCTTTCCATACTATACTTGGAAATAATGGAGATGTTAACTAGTTGATTAGCTTCAGTAATAAGCGCGTGTTGTAAGCGCCAGTTAGCTTAGTTAAGAGTCAGTTCTCTGGTTGTCTTTTGGTTTGCATGTAGCCGACTCGGGAGAGTCTTTTCCTATTTAAGGATGTAATCCGTCTTCGTTTAATATCAAGAAGTGAGCGTAGCCTCACCGTGTTTGTTTGCCTCGCATATTTTATCTTGGTATCAGAGCCACGAGGAGAAGGTGCGGAGCCGCGAAAAGAAGGTGCGGAAATTGGAAAGGTTCGCAGGTCTCTCCTCTGGTAGGGTGTGGAGGAATACTACTCAAACTTACGGGCCAAACGAAAAGGAGAAATTCCCGCAGGCGGTCAATACGTGAGGTGCGGACAATCGACATATTCCCGCAGTTGGGACACTCGGGAGGTGCGGACATCTCGTAGGCAATGGATGCGTGAGGTACGAGAACTCCGAACAGTTCGCAGTCAAGTAAGTCGTGGGTTTTATCTTGGAAACAAAT
>JASDQU010104120.1:74955-97942 GCA_032191745.1 Picea mariana
TATTTTAATTATGTCGGCTTTAGGCCATTATTTGTAATTATACCTCCTAGTCTCCTATATATACCAAGGATACATTTTCATTTTGAATCATCTGGTACTTGAACATTTAAGTGGGGTAAAAGGAGGTTGCTCCCTCGAAGAGGCTTATTATCTGAAATTATCTCTTTTTCAAGGCATTGAGTACTTTTCCTGAGGTTTTTATATGCTATATTGATGTTTGGTTCTTAACACAGTGACCGAAAGAGAGGTATCTTTCCTTGGTCTTTTTCCCTTTGGCACTGGTGTAGTGGTAGTCTGTGAAGTTAGGATTAAGGAAGAATGTTTTTCAATGTCTTCCAAGGTGTTCTTCTCCCACTGTGTATGATTTACATACTTCTCAATTTCCGGTTTGAGTGTGTGAGCATACTGTGCACTTTTGTTTTTATCTCTCATTTCTGTGATGATTCCACTTGGATCATATTGCCAAATGAAACTGGTGCTGAATTTCATTTCCTTTAATATATTTTTTGCCTCTTCTCCAATGGCTCGACTATTGCAGATAAAAGGTCCTATCTGCCCCTTAATCCTCTGCTGCTATTTTTTCTTCAGAGATACAAAGTGAATATCATCTGAATTTATCATCTGGCGAATATACTCCAGTGCAAATATCCACACGGGAAGATATTTGGGCAATTTGTATGGAGCTAACTCACATCCATACACTCTGATCTCTGTGTGGTCTTGATATAGGAACGAGTCTCTCGTCTTTTCCAGGTCCGAGAGGTGTAAGATTCTCTGGATCTCTTCATTTATCCTTGGCTCTGGTCTCCCAATGAGCATGCTCACCACCGGATGATAAAACATCTCGATAAATTGTTTACAAATGAACTCCATGGAGTTTCTTCTGAGAAGTGAATTCCATAGTGTTATTGCCTATGGTTTTTCATCCTAGTCCATTTTCTGCATAAGGAAGGAGAATTTATCTCCTTGATAAAACATGAACATGTAGGCGAGTATCGAGGAATATCAGAACATGTCCTCTGTGGCGAATTTAGAAAGCTGATCATGGATGTTCTCTGCCAGGAAAGTGCTGTAGTCAAACTGGATGGTGGCGTTTTCCTCAATGGAGAAAATAGATAGGAACCCCAATATAGGTTCATCTACCCATTCGTCTGAAAAATAGCTCAAAGATCTAGGCTCTTTGAGGAAAAGACAGGTTCTGGTATAACTTTGTTAGGATTTCAAGGTTGAAAGGGGAGGTGGATTCAGCTCTAAATATCTGCATCATCTGATCAATGTCTCTAGTGTGATAAAGAAAAGAGTTTCTACGAAAGAAGAAACTATATCTCTCTGGTCGGGGAGGTAATGAGCTTGATACTTGAGGGTGAATTCGAGGAAATGATGTACCTGGGGAAAGAGACACAGGGGAAAATTTGACTCCCAGAGACCAAACTCATCACTTTGATCTAGGAATGTGTCTTTAAACAACAACTATAATTCTACAAAATCGAATTCACACCTGGTCTCTGAGATCAGATAATCTTTGTCTACTAATGGAATCTGGTCGAGATCGATGAGACAGGGGAGGAATGGATTCTCCTCGACCTTTTCTTTTTTAGACTTTGGTTCCATTTCTTCCAACGATACCTGCAACTGAAACAAAAATGTTAGTGGATAATGGATATGGCTGGGTAGATGGTTGGATCAGTGAGGGGGGGGGGGGGGGGGGNGTGTGTGGAGAGCGTGAATAGTGTGCAAATGGCGAGACAGGGGTTACTTTTGAGTGAACAGGTATCCATTGGGCATGGGGTACAAGTCAATAGGATAACAGATATGTAGCCTGTAATAAATTGCCAACGGATCCTTAGGAACGTGAGGAGGCAGGAGAAGGACGCATGACATGTGTACCCGGTTGATGTGGAGGATGATGATTGGGGGGATAAAAGAGGGAGACATGACCTGTAACGTGTGGATGGATAAGACAGGCGGAGATGGATATTGAGATGTGAAATCATGAGGTGGTGGCGGTATGTCAAAAGGAAAAAGATGTGACACAATAGACTAGTGACACAATGGGATGGGCCCCACTGGGAACAAACGCCTCATTCCGGACCCCCCCCCGCCACCGTTATAGGTAGAACGGTCAGGGGAGGGGGTCTAAAATCTTTTATAGATCGTCCATCTGCGTGTTGTCAGGATAACCGTAGATCTGTGCACACTTGTTAATCACCATTCCGAACCCCCCCCCCCCATTGTTAAAGGTAGAAGAGTCGGGGGGGTCCGAAATCTCATCTTAGCCATAGATCTGTGTGCCAACGACTCGGCCGTAGATCTTTGAACAAAATTTAATCTCCGGGAGAGATTTAATATATGCATCAGAACTTAGGCTTAGTGATTTTTGTGAGTTTTTTGCACTGTTTCCCTTGCTTTTGTCACGATGGGGTTAGGAAAGCACCTAAAAGATCATAATCATACATTTTCTTCGAACACCATTCAAACTTTATTGAAAGAAAAGTTGGCTAGCCTATGTCCTATGCTACCTACCTACACCTTTAGCCCAGATTAAACTATTGGACTAAGAGATTACTCTACCCCAGGGTTATTTGACTAAGATTAGACAGTTTGATCAAATTTATTCACTAGCTAACCTATCTACTTGGCTAAGATTAAACAGTTTAGCCAAGCTTATTCACTAATCCTATCAACATCAATTCAAAAGGATCTGACCATGTTTAAACAATATGGATCAAGTCATTGTCATTGGATGGGGCTTTGTTCATTTTTTATTCTATGCCCTCTTTATTCTTTTTCTTTCTTTTCTTTTTCTTTTGAAAATAATTTGCATGAATGAAATATTATTTGCAAGATAACAAACATCAATAGTGAAAATTTTCCATTCACCAGATGATCCTATAAATTATAGGGTTATAACAATGGCTCCACCTGGGGATGGTACTCTCCTTGTGAAGTGCCAAGAACCTGTTTTCTGATGTCTGTGAAGTTTTTCCTCCACTTACTTTATTGCTGCCATATGTTTTTGTTTTTATTTTGGAAACTTGGTGGCATTGATCAGTGGCTCAGGGCCTTCACTACGGGCTTCAACCATCTGATCCGTGTCACCCACACGAAACCTTGAATCGAAAAGAAATGGTATGTACAATGAAAAGTGGATTCATGAGATCTCTATTATGGAGACAAGTAATGCTTCAACATCCTGTCGTTAACTGGTCCACCTGGCAGGTCTGTCCCATCACTGTTTTTTACCAAAAATGCATTGTTTCCTCTGAATGCATGAATGGTGTAAGGTCCTTTCCATAAACTATCAAATTTTTCGTGTTTCCCCTTATCCTCATTTATGGAATCCCATTTGAGAACCAAGTCACCTAACTCAGAATCATCTTCTTTAGTCGTCTTGTCATAAATCCGTTTTATACCTTCTTGTATGACCTGAGTCTTGTTGTAGACTTACTCTCTGGATTGCATTAGGTGGATCATTTGATTTATCCTTCACTGGACATCATTTGGTTCTACTTGTACTTCCTGCAATAGTTTCATGACCGAGACTCCTAATGAAAGGGGAAAAATTGCTTTAGTGCCATACACCAAATGGTATGGACACATACCAATTGCTCTTTTGGTGCTTATTTTGTCAGCCCAGAGTGAGAAAACCAACTTATTATGCCATGATTTCTTATTTTCTTGGAGTGTCTTTCTGAGAATGTTCACCAGGATTTTGTTAGAAGACTCAGCTAGCCCATTTCCTTGCGGATAATAAGCTGTTCAGTGTCCCTGAATAATATGATATTGAATACAAAAATCTATGAGTCTTTTGGATCTGAAAGCCGCTGCATTGTCCACTATAATTTTTCTGGGGCATCCAAAACGAGACAAAATGTTAGTTTCTAAAAACTTGATGATAATAGAGTCAGTAGCTTGCCTGCATGGCACAACCTCAATCCACTTGGTGAAATAGTTTATGTCTATGACGATCCACTTGTGTTGGCCCAAGGAGGATGGATGTATTTCACCAATTAATTCTAGAACCCATTGTTGGAAAGGCGATTCAACTAAGATGGGTTTCATAGGGAGTGGCAGAAGATTCCTTTTACCTTCAAAAATCTAGCACTTGTGGAAAGAAGTAACCTTCTGGTGGATGTCAACAAACATAGTAGGCCAGTAAAAACCAACTCTCAGAATCTTGTTAGTTGTGGTCTTCCATCTCAGGTGCCCACCACAGTCTCCTGCATGAAAATATTGAAGAACTTTGTCATCTTTGTCTTTTAACAAGCAATTAAGAAAGACACCACCAGGATCTTTCCAATAGAGATTGCTTTCTAGAATGCAAAATTTAAATGCTTTCAATTTAATAAATCTGGCTTTGGTTTTAGTCAAACTAGGAGGATCTTGTAAATTTTGGAGTAAGAAAATGAGGTTTGTGTACCAAGGGGAGTTTAAGAATACCTCTTTTATGTTTGGAGTCACCTGCTCTTCTGGTCCATCAACTACAACCAAAAAATTAATATCTAGAGCATGAAAATTAGACTCAGCCATTAGTTTGGCCAAACCCTATCCTTTGATTAGTTTAGTAGGTTTTATTTCAATGTCCTATTCCAGAATAACCGCAATCCATTTTCCTCTTCTACCATCTGGATTATCTTGGGCTATGATATCCTTAACCACTTCGTTTGGAACATATGCAATCGTGTGAGAATAGAGAATATAGATTCTAAAGTCCTTTATGGATTTCACCAGAGAGAAATCATGTTTCTCCGTTATGTTATAGTTCAAAGCAACATCTCTCAAAGATTTGCTGAAAAATTCTATTGGTTGTTCGTACCCTTCACTATTTTTCTGCAACAACACTGTTGCTATGATGTGTTTAGATGAAAAGGAGAAAAGGTAAACGTCTTTGGTGTAATCTGGGCTGATAAGAACTAGGTCTTGGGTGGGCGCATGTTTCACCTACTCAAATGACTATTTGGACTCGGTGTTCCATTTAATTTTTGTGTCTTTTTTCAACATATTAGTGATGTTCCTGAGAAGTTCGACCAAGTTTGGTATGAACCTTCTATGGAAATTTATTTTTCCAATAAAAGATTGCAGTTCTTTGATGTTCCTACGGTGTTCCACCTTTTGGATGGCTTCTATCCTGCTAGGATCTATTTTAATTCCATCTTTCGAGATTATGTGTCCTAGTAGTTTACCTTCCTCTAACCCGAAAAGGATTTTCCTAGGATTCAATCAAATCCCAAATTTCCTGCACTTAGCAAACACACATCTGAGGTGGAGTAAGTGTTCCTCGTTAGATTTGGAGTAGACAGTCACATCGTCCAGATAAATGACTATAAATATTCCAATCTTGTCCACAAAAGCAATGTTCATTGCCCTTTGAAAAGTAGCCCCAACGTTCATTAGACCAAAAGGCATCTTCATGTACATGAAGGTTCCCCAGGGTGTGGTAAAAGTTGTCTTCTCTTGATCTTCTGGATGGACAAGAACTTGGTTGTAACTAGAGAAACCATCTAATAAGGAAATTCTTCTGGACCCAACCACCTTTTCTAAAATATGGTCCATTTCGGGCAAAGGGTAATTGTCGTTGAGGGAGACTTTGTTCNTTATGGGAATGAGATGTTGTATGGGGAGACTTTGTTCAGATTTATGAAATCTATGCAAAGTCTGATCTTTCCAGTTTTCTTCCTGGTAGGAACTAAGTTAGAAACCCATTTGGAAAACCTCAAGGGGACTATTATCTTTGCATCATACATCTTTTTGATTTCTTTCTCTCTCAGGGGAAGCAACTTGGGATTGATTCTCCTAACTTTTTGTTTGAATGGTTTGTGTTCTTCTTTTATGGGAATGAGATGTTGTATGATACTCGTGTCGTAAGATTTTAAGTCCTCGTAACCCCAAGAAAAATCATCTATGTATTCCCTAAAAAGTTCAATGTATTTTCCTTTTTTCTCAGGGGGTAGAGATTTAGAAAGTTTTATCATCTTGGGTTTTTCTTCTGTTCCTATGTTGTATTCTTCGACTTCCTTACCACTGGCTTCAATTTTCGGTTTTTTGGCTACGTCCTTAAAATCGAATAAGTCTTATAGCGGAACTAGACCTCTAGGTAACACATTAATTTTCAATTGTAGAATACCAGAATCTTTCTCATTTTCATTTAATTCATCTGCATCTACTTTACTTTCATTGAGATTTTTGAAATCTATGTTATTTACACTAATACTTTCAGAAGAAGATTTATTTACAATCTCATTATCATTTTCTAAATCTATGTTTGTACATTCAAAATCGTTTTGACACTGTAGGAAATCTTCAATTTGATCATCATTTCCAAATACATGCCAGTATCTGATGTTGTCAGGAATGGTTGGTCTACACTTCACCTTTACTGTGTACTTGTGAGTGGGATGAAAAGGAATTTTACAGGTAGTTGTCGATGTGGCCAGCCCGTCTGCCAGTATGTTTTTTCCTCTAGGAATTACCTGCAAGTCGATTTCAATAAAGAATTGAAGAGCATCCAAAACAACATTCCTATAAGCCCTAAGTCTGGGGTGTTTAGCTGCATACTCACCTTTGATTTTATTGATAATCAATTCAGAATCACCCCTTACCATGATCTATTTGGCACCAACTTTCTTTAGTAGTTTCAGGCCGAGCATCAGAGCCTCGTACTCAGCTACATTATTGGTGCATTGAAAATTTAGTTTGTATGAGTGACTCTCAGAATGCCTCGATCTATGATTATGCAACCAAACTCTAGCTCCATCTCCTTCTTTACTCACAACACCATTGAAATCCATGCTCCAAAAATCTGCTGGAAGTTCTTCCCTTTCTACCGTTTCCACCCTTCTTGCCTCCATGATTGTTTTAATTTCTTTCAAATCATGTGTATCATCTTCCAGTTGAGCAATTTTTTCTTCCACATAACCATCGTTGTATAGAATGAAAGAGTCTAGATCAGAGTGTGCAGAGTATAATGGATAGTTATGCAGCTTTTCCTGACTACTGACCATATATTTCATCAAGGTCTCTCGATACAATATTCTTTGTTGTCCGAATACCGAGATGGTAGCATAGGACATATCTACCTGCAGGGTTCCTTTTAGCTTAGCTCCCCATGATCTTGACAGTAACATACCATATTTTGGGGGAATATCTGCAACTACTATATCTATTACCATACTCTTTTCTAGGATTTGAGCTAATGTAATGCATAAGTCTTTGATCAAGCCTATGCATTTAACCTTGCTGGAATTGGAAGAATGAAAATCTTTGTAGGGTCTAGTGATCTCGAGCTCCAACTTTTCCATCACGGCTTTGGGCATTAGGTTGTGAGAGGCACCCGAATCTAGCATAGCATTGTGTAAAATCAGATCATGGATGTTTAGGCTGATGTAAAAAGGGGCCATGGAACCATTATCAGTTTGACCATCAACTTCAGGACCGAATAGGAGCTCTGGTCGGTCATCAACAAGATTTATTGGGTCTGAGTGATTTGTAGATCCAACATTCAAAGCCTTAGTACCTATCTCAGGTTCGATTCTCAAATATTTAATCACCTAGGACCTGCAAGCGTTCTTATTCATTAGCTCCGAGAGGGGAATGGGGATTTTTAATTTAGCTAGTTCCTTTTCAAGGCTGAATGCAGTGGAAGGTTTTCTTAAAATCTGTACTTCTAGTTTATCTGTCGGAATTCTGTGGTCGGGTGCACTTGGTTGATTAATTGATGAAACTTCAGTCTAATTTTCTCTTTGTAGTATTTATGGAGCTTTGTGTGTGAGGTCCAACCTTGTTTCTCTCAGGGACTTTCTTGGGAAGGTTTTCTGAGGTTTTCTTGGTTTCAAAAGCCTTCTTCGGAGGGTTTTCGTTTGTCTTCTTGCTCCTCAGGTTATACTTCCTGTGAACCTCCATTATATCATTCTCAATGGTCTGTTGTTCTGATTCTTCAACTTCTTCATTTACCTCCATTTGTGAAAGGAGGAACATATTGTGTTCTTCCTGGGTGAGGAAAATGGATTCATGATCGTGATCATGATCACCCATTAGGTTTATATGAGTGTCATCAAACTCCTCGATTACCTTCTCCCCATCATCAACGTAATTCTCCTGGAGGGGAGGTTTGATCTACTGATAAGGCTCCCTCTGCTCTCTTTGATCTCTAGGATCTCTCTGCCTGATCTGAGGTGGATTTGTTTTGAAGTTTGGGTTTCTAATTTGAGGAGTGGCTTGATTCTCCCTAGGTGGGTTTCTGTCAGTTACAGTGACTCTCTCCATCATTTTATCCATAGCTCTGGCTAGAGAATCTAGTTTGGCATCTGATGAGGAAGTAGTAGGATCTTCTTTAATAGTGACTCACCTTTCTGTTTTTTGCCTGGCCCTTCTGGCCAAAATATTTTCTTCTACACTGCCAACACTTTTCTGCATGTCTTCCAAAGTTGCAACATTTCTCTCTCTTATATTATAAGACATATCTACGTCAAATCCATCAGGGAACTTTATTAATGCCAAACCTTGTGGTGGTTTGATATCAGTTGGAATAGAATTGTACAAATTCTTGAAACGAGTGCAATAATCTTGCGCTGTCTCTCCTTGGTTCTGTTTGATGTTCTCATATTTTGACAGGATCTGGAGAGGATTTTTCTTCACCTCCCACCTGTCAAGGGAATCACAATGAAAAACAATAATGTCAGTTATGGTAGAAGCAGGTAAGGCATTGAACCACTTTTTTACCTCTCCAGTTAGACTCTGTTCAAATAGTCTCATCTGCACATCAGCTTCATCCACTTCCTATAAATCAAAATAATCATTCATTTTGTCAACATGTTGTTGTACATCAAGGGGACCAGTACTATAAAACTGAGAGAGTTCGGTTTGATAATCTTGAGGCATGTCATGTAAAGGGGCAACCAACACCAATGGGGCATATCTCACTACCATGATTGGTGGAGGAGGCTGAACAAAAACCTGTGCGACAGGGGAGGTAGTGACTAAAGCTGTAGAAGATGAAGGTCTAGGAGAAAAGGAGTGACCTAGTTTAGATTTAATAGAAATTGCAGCAACTGTCAAAGTAGGGAGTTCGACTAACGTCTGAAGGTGGATTTTGTCTAAGGCTTGACCAAGATTCACAACTAGGTCTTCAATATTATCATATTCGGGGTGAAAACATTGATCAAATTCATCTCTAGGAGAGAGTATTTCAGGGGTCTTGGACTGAAAGACGGTTTGATCTAAAACCGTTTCACTGAAAAAACTATCAGATTTTATCTTGAAAAGGCTTTGTTGAAAAGATATATCAAACTCGAGATCTTGAAAAGAAACTAAATTCTTTGGGAGAGAAGGGGACCTTAGAAGTGGACTATGGCTCCCAGAAACCTCTGCAGTATTTTTCTTTCTGAATAATTTTTCGAGAATGTCTATTACTTCTACAGGCTCTGGGTCTAGATGAGATCTGGTAAAAACTCTTTTGGGAGCCAAAATTCTAATTTTTTATTTCATTTTTATTTATAAGAGAATCTTAAACTAATTATATACAAACTTTAACAACCTTTGAACATTATCTCTTTATACATTTGGATTTTATGACTTGTTCAGAAATAAGGTTTTCTTTGTCTAGGGGAAAGAAACAGTAGGATTGAAAGATTGTTCAGTTCCCCAGTGAGGTCACCATTTATGTTATCACTCTATAAATTCCCAGAGGTTGTTTTCAAGTAGAAGATATTTACTAGAGGTAACCTTATCCAACCAATTCAAAACTGAGAGCTAGCCCTACCAGTTTCAGAGAGGGATCTCTCTGTAAGATTTAACATTGTTTAAATTCAGATATTAGGCTAGTTAAAATATGCAGAGCCGAGTGTTGTGTGTTTTTATAAGATGGATGAAAGTTTTTATGCAACCATTGGGCTATGGTGTCTATTTTATATAGGTCGAGATCAAAGAACATATATAAATATTATTTTCATAGGGAAAGATAATGCAACTATTGGATTCTTTAGAAATAAAACGATGGTTAGTAGAAAAAGGTGAGATGATTAATTATAACCAAGAAGCATTCAAGAATTTCTTGACTACAATATAAGAAGAAAACACTTAGATATTTTAAAATCTAGCAACAAAGTATGCGAAGGTAAATTATATAATTTTAACTCCTTTTAAATGATCAGACTAGAAAAACAAGATGATAACTAGAAGAGATACACATTCAACTAAGAATAGAAAACTTCACCAATAGATGACACGTATGAATCCTGTGAAGTGTCTCTTTATATTACTGAAATATATTATTGATAAAGATTACAGTTCTTACAGCTTGCTAGGGAATAAAAATCAACCCCTAGTACTTCTAAGTTTGAAGTATTTGTAATCAAAATTACAAACGACCCTGTCATAAATGATCAGGATGTGGCAGACTCTGAATCTAACTAACTAGCTAACATGATACAAAAATTTAGGAACTGTCGATGATGTGTCGAATTATTCACTCTGAATCTAGGGAAGGCCGTTGGTGAGTCACCCACATGACTTCAACTGATCTGTTTGCTGACTCAACTTGCACACCTCATTTCCTACTCAATCAAATTGCACAGCTCTTCCCATCTTAGCTGACTAGAAATGGTGACTTTGAGTAGTCTCCAGTATATTTCATCCACTTCTGTGTACTTGGAAAAAGTCGGTTTGATGATGAAAATATACTTGATCTCGTGATGTATGTTGATGTCTGGATGCAAAGTCTCCAAGAACGCTTTGCCCGTTATACTGCCTTGTATCCCTGAGAACTTGGAACTATCCTTGTCCATTGTAGCCATATTCTGCTGGTAGTATGGAAGGGTCATTAGATGTTATTTAGAACAATTGAACCAGGAAGACCTTTTTTCTGCAAGGCCTCGATCTTGTTGAAAAACCTTTGAACTCCGATGTCCATGTTCTGGAATTTTTCTTCCAATTGCAACATCAATCCTCTTTTGGTCAAAACCCTCTTAAGTTCGAGGATGGTTTATGTCCTATCTTCGATCTCCAAGTCTTTCAGTTCTTCTCTAGTCTTTGAGTTCAGGAATTTAATTATTTCATTGGCTTCAGTGGGTATTTCTCCCAACTCTCTTATTTTGTCAATAACCTGCCTGCTTCTTATCACTAGTTCATTTTGCTCAAACATGATTTGTACCATAGGCCAGATTTCATTTATGGATTTGGAGATATCCATCCAAATATTCTCCTTTGCTTCAACAAGGGTCTTGCCTGCCATTGTTTGCTTTTGTAGCTGCTGCAATTCTTGTTTTAGCTTTTCTAATGTTTGTTTCTCCATGTTGTAGCTTGTATGATAAGAAGACTTGAGTTCCTGAAGGCTCTCAACTTCATTTTTTAGTCTGTTGATTTTTGTTTCTTGTAATTTCATCTCTTCCATGGACTTTACCATCTCCATAGTTTTTTCCAGAGCTGTCAGTGGGGTGGCTGACGAGATTTCTGTTGTGGTGCTCATTGCTACAGTTGTTGTGATAACTCCTGTGAGGGGAACTGCACTCAGTGAAATGAATTCCATGGGTGTTGTATGTTCCTTCTCCTTTGCCAACCTTTCCAACTCTGCTTCCATATCCCTTAGCTGCTCATTCTGATCCATGATCAACTTGAGCATCTCATCCTTCTCACCTTCTGTCTCAGCGATCTCCTTAGCTTGTGCATCCTTTATGGGTGGAAATTTTAGTTGTTTTTTCAGAGATGCTATATCAATGTTATTTTTCTTTAGAAACTCCTCTGTTCCTTTCACATTCGAGAGATCATACTCGATCTTGACTACCAATTCCTCTAAGCATTTTATCCTATTATCCTTTGCAAAAGAGGATATCTTTTCCAGTTTCAACTGGGTCTGAACATTGTTTAGAGATACTTGTAATTTTGCAGCTGTAGAGGAAGAATGGGCCAAAGTGGAAAAAACCATTTCTCCAGTCTATTTGTGCAGATCCATCTGATCAGCTGGATGAACTTGTTTGGTATCAAACACAAGGGTTGACCTTTTGTAGTCAGTGATTTCTTTGGGTTGAGGTACCTGTGCCTGTAGAAATTTCAGATGCACTCTTCCTTTTTTTCGTTTCGAAAGATGATAACAGTCTGTGTTGTGTTGTGGATGTTTTCTTCCAGAACTGAGCATAGGTGCTATTGGTCAGTGTCTTGTTTTTCTTCTTAATTAGATCATATTTTTCAAAGATGTTCATCTTTGCGGATCCCTGTGGAATTTGGGTGGCCACAGTTACATCAGTCTCCTACTTTAAAGAAGAAGTAGACATTTTCTGACAGCTGATTGAAGGAATTGGTGTACCTTCTCCCTTAGCCCTTTGGCAAATTGAGTATCTTCCTCACTAGACTTGGGAATAGTATGAATGGTCTTAGGATTTTTACTGTGTAAATGAAAATCCTCCACTGATACTTCAGTGACCGAAAGAGAGGTATCTTTCCTTGGTATTTTTTCCTTTGGCACTGGTGGAGTGGTAGTCTATGAAGTCAGGATTAAGGAAGACTGTTGTTCAGTGTCTTCCAAGGTGTTCTCTTCCCACTGTGTCTTATTTACATACTTCTCAATTTCCGGTTTGAGTGTGTGAGCATACTATGCACTTTTGTTTTTAGCTCTCATTTCTGCAATGATTCCACTTGGATCATATTGCCAAATGAAACTAGTGTTGAATTTCATTTCCTTTAATATATTTTCTACCTCTTCTCTAGTGGCTCGAATATTGTAGATAAAAGGTCCTATCTACCCCTTAATCCTCAATTGTTGTTTTTTCTTCAAAGATACAAAGTGAATATCATCTGAATTTATCATCTGGCGAATATACTCTAGTGAAAATATCTGCACGGGCAAATATTTGGGCAATTTGTATGGAGCTAACTCACATTCATCCACTCTAATCTCTGTTTGGTCTTGATATATGAATGAGTCTCCCGTCTTTGTGAGGTATGAGAGGTGTAAGATTCTCTAGATCTCTTCATTTATCCTTGGCTCTGGTCTCCCACTGAGCATTCTCACCACCAGATGATAAAACATCTCAATAAATTGTTTAAAAATGAACTCCATGGAGTTTCTTCTGAGAAGTGAAGTCCATAGGTTATTGCCTGCGATTTTCCGTCTTGTTCCATTTTCTGCATAAGGAAGGAGAATTTGTCTTCTTGATAATACATGAACATGTAGGCCAATATCGAGGAATACTGGAACATGCCCTCTGTGGCGAATTTAGAAATCTGATCATGGATGCTCTCTGCCAGGAAAGTGTTGTAGTCAAACTAGATGGTGGGCTTTTCCTCAGCGGAGAAAATAGATAGGAACCCCAATATAGGTTCATCTACCCATTTGTCTAAAAAAATAGCCAAGTAAACAACAGAGTGATGAAATCACTTTGTTTCCCTTTTCTGAGAATAGGGAGGAATGATACGGGGGATTTTTCTTTGGGAATTGAGCATCCTATGGGAGGAAAAGCCCAAAGATATGGTCTCTTTGAGGAAAAGACAGGTCCTGGTATAACTCTGTTAGGATTTCAATGTTGAAAGGGGAGGCGGATTCGGTTCTAGATATCTGCATCATTTGATCAATGGCCTCTGGTGTGATAAAGAAAAGAGTTTCTCTGGATGAAGAAACTATGGCTCTCTGGTCAGGGAGGTAATGAGCTTGACACTTGAGGGTAAATTTGGGGAAATGATGGACCTGGGGAAAGAGATACAGGGGAAAATTTGACTCCCAGAGCCCTAAATCATCGCTTTGTTCTAGGAATGTGTCTTTAAACCACGACTATAATTATGGGAAATCGAATTCGCACCTGGTCTCTGAGATCATATAATCTTTGTATGCTAATGGAATCTGGTCGAGATCGATGGGAGGGGGGAGGAATGGATTCTCCTCGACCTCTACTTTTTTAGACTTTGATTCCATCACTTCCAACGGTACCTACAACTGAAACAAAAATGTTAGCGGATAATGGCTATGGCTGGGTAGATGGTTGGATCAGTGAGGGGGGGGAAATTGTCTGGTGAGAAAAGAGAGTGAACAGTGTGCAAATGGTGGGACAGGGGTTACTTTGAGTGAACGGGTATCCATTGGGTGCTGGGGATAGGTCAGCAGGCTAACGGATATGTAGCCTATAATAAATTGCCAACGGATCCTTAGGAACGTGAGAAGGAAGGATAAGGACGCATGACATGTGTACTTGGATATTGTGGAGGATGATGATTGGGGGGATAAAAGAGGGATACATGACCTATAACGGGTGGATGGATAAGACAAGTGGAGATGGATATTGAGATGTGACATCATGAGGTGGTGGTGGTATGTCAGAAGGGAAAATATGCGATGCAATAGATTAGTGACACGTTAGGATGGGGCCTGCTGGGAACATACNTCCTGTAGACTGTCCATCTATGCGCTATCGGGATAACCGTAGATCTGTGCACTCTTGTTAATTACCATTCCAGAAACCCCCCCACAGTTAAAGGTAGAACGGTCAGGGGGTTCTGAAATCTCATCTTAGCCGTAGATCTGTGCACCAACGACTCGACTGTAGATATTTGCGCAAACTTTAATCTCCAGGCGCGACTTAATATATGCATCGGAACTTAGGCTTAGTGATTTTTTTGAGTTTTTTGCGCTGCTTCCCTTGCTTTTGCCACCATGGGGTTAGGAAAGCACCTAAAACATCAGAATCATACATTTTCTTCAAACACCATTCAAACTTTATTGAAAGAGAATTTGGCTAGCCTATGTCCTATCCTACCTACCTACACCTTTAGCCTAGATTAAACTACTGGACTAAGAGATTACTCTACCGTAGGGTTATTTGACCAAGATTAGACAATTTGATCAAATTTATTCACTAGCTAACCTATCTACTTGGCTAAGATTAAACAATTTAGCCAAGCTTATTCACTAATCCTATCAACATAAATTCAAAAGGACCTGACCATGTTTAAACAATATGGATAGGGTCATTGTTATTGCATGGGGCTTTGTTAATTTTTTCTTCTATGCCCTCTTTATTCTTTTTCTTTCTTTTCTCTTTCTTTCTTTTCTTTTCTCTTTCTTTCTTTTCTTTTCTTTTTCTTTTGAAAATAATTTGCATGAATGAAATATTATTTGCAAGATAACAAACATCAATAGTGAAAATTTTCCAGTCACCAGATGATCCTATAAATTATAGGGTTATAACACATCCATGGTTTGGGTATCCCATAATAAATTATCCATACCAACCTTTATATCATTGTCTTCATCCCCAACATGTGAACAACTAGTGTTACTATATATATTTTGAATTGGTGACTTAGGTCATAGTGGGAATTGAATAAGTGGTTGTTTCAAGCATTCTCTGTATGCTTCCTCTTCGAGATGTGCTTGTTTATTAGCAAGCTCGTGAATTGAAATTGTAGTTGGGTGAAATTGTAGATGGTGGATAGGTTACTTGTCATCAAAATCCTGATTGTCAAAATATTGAACATTACATCGATAATATTAGTAACACAATACATTAAATATGTTCAAACATTATACAAAACACTTATTAAAAGCATGGAATTTTTTTTCCCAATTATAAACAAGAAACCAACCAATTCATAAAACAAATTTTGAATTAAGAAATACATTTACATTAGTTCCATTGAAAATACAAAAATACAATTACTCAATCATCTTTTTCTTACTCCCTACTAGGTGTCTAAATAAAAGAGATTAAATTCATGGCGTAATACTGTTGACCCATGGTGGTTGCTAGAAGATGCCATGTTACGATTGGTAGGGTAAATAAACTATCCATTTTCATCAAACATATGCATCTAGTATCTTTCTCCTGATAAGAGTTTGCAAACTTTTGGGATTACTACAATATCTTGAGCATATGAAATCGATCCTGAATTTTGATCTTGTAAAATTCAATGAACAATTATTCAACTACACCTGCATACATAACATAAATTCAATGAGATAAATGAATTATAAATAAAATCTATGTGCACTACAATCGACATGAGAGAACTTGAATGACTTCCAATGATATGGAATGAGATGGAATTTGAAGAATTGACCATTCGATATTGTAATTCCTTTTTTCTCGCATTTGAGACAAAATTTTCGTCTTGGGAAGCATAGACCAATCTAACTTCAAATTTTTTTTTGAATAACTTTTATAAATTAATGGTGCACTTAAACATATACAAATGCATCGATGTGTTTCTATAAACAAAACACACCAATGCATTTAATTGAGTGAAGCACCGAAGATTGACTTATGTTATTATCTCTGCAAAATTTAAATGTGAATGTGTGCATTTGCATTTTGCAAATTACACTATTTTATGGTGCATTATTACTTACAAACCACACCGATGTGTTTCTAACTGTATAGTGCATCGACTTAAGAAAGTTAGAAAAATAGCTCACTCTTGCTATCAATGCGTTGAAATATTTTACAAAAAATAAATCAGTGTGTTATATGTACACACTAGATTGATGTGCTATGCACTGTATAGTGCACTGAAAATATAAGTTTCAAAAAAAGTAAGAACGTGCATTTATCATCAATGTGCCGAAGTATACAACGAAAAAATGAGCCGGAATTTCAGTTTTTATGTTTATAAATGAAAACCCTATTTATTCTTTTATTTTTTGGGCAAAATTTAGAAAACAAAATTGTGCAATAGAGATTTATTAGCAAAGACTTTGGAGTGGGTGTATTTTTTTAATATCCAAATTCGAAAGGGATTACTATAGATCACATATAAATCTGCAGAGGAAAAATTTCAGGTATATCACTTAATTCTATTAATTATCTTAGTCTTTTCTTTATTTGATTCAAACAATTTTCAGTGCATTCCTAAAGAAAAAAAAAAAAAAGGTTTCAAAATTACCTTCAGTGTTGGAAGCCTTAATCTCCAGACAGTTTTTCTACTTTCTCTTTCTATATTTCACAAGGAGATTTTTTTTTAAGAATTTTTTTTATAAGGTTTGGTTATTTTTATATAGGCGTTTCCTATCCATTGCAATGAAACCACACATTGAATTGGATCCCAAAGCGTCTTGTCCCTGTTGTTATTTTAAATGCATTCACAATTAATGGTGTGCTCTGTATATAGGAAGAGAACTGGGGCAGTGTGCATTGTACCTAGATAAGTATTGGGGGGCATTTTCTTGCAAAGAGAACCATTGAGTTTTAAATGGAAATAATATTGTTTTTAATATGGAAACCACCATTTCTTAAATGTGTTCACATGTCGATGATGTGTAATAAATAATTCTTAGGAAGGTGCACTTTTCTTAATTCGTAAATCACTGGCTGAATACAAAAATTTGTAAAACATTTTCAATTTTACAACAACACTGTTATAATACATGGGTGCATATAAATAGGGTTGAATCACCTACGCGCACAAATATAGTTGACGCATCTGTGCATATTAAGTTAGTATATTCATCTGTTGCTCCTAAAGTTTACACCTGACTGTTAAAGGGAAAATCTAGGCCACGTCAAGTTTTGAATGATTGGTTTTATGATTTTGTTGGTCAATTAGAGGGTTGGTTTTACCAAGACAGGAGTATGGTTGGGTTGGAAAAATGATAAGAATGAGGGTCCTCCTTGGATGGTGGCACGCAAATGAAATAAAAGTGAAATAATGGAGGTAAAAACATAGGGAAACAACAAACCACTCAATGAATAATTAGTTGCAGGAAATTTAATACTTAAAATATCATTTCAAGACATTAGACATGTATCAAAAACACAATTTCTCCCATAGGTTGCAATAAAAAAAAATATTCACCAAAGCATTAGTTGTTTTACAGGTTTCATATTAGTAAAGATAAGTTATACAATAGTTTAAGGAAATGAACTTTACTTCGAACAGATCAAAAAATGCATTCAAGATAAGATAAAAAACACATGAAGATTTGGAAAAAACACTGTCATCAAGAGTATATTCGCCAGGTAGAGGGATTTAATCCATGCACAGAACATGTTCAACCAGCTGATGTATTGATCTTCGTTTCCCAAAAAATCAACCCTCAAAACATACAAAAACTGCATATTTATCAGATTTGCAGAGGCTCTCGTCCATCTAGGACTGAGGATTAACTATACACCACCAGTTGTGAAACAGCTTATTAACTTAACTAAAACACTGTTGGAGTATATTAAGGTATACTTCGAGATTGAATTAATAAAAACAAGTGGTTCTTATCACACATAAAAGACCACTTATTAACTTAATCGAAATAGTCTTGACCTTTGAACAATTAAAAACTGCTGCTAGCGATAAACTAGATGGATGCATATGCTGGAGTAAACTGAGATTTGACATAATTAATTAGGAGTGACATAAATGAGTTTTGTATCAAGAACTAGTATCCATGCACATTGTTGGAGGCCACTAGAGGATAAATGGATGTATTGGTAGCTTCTTCACATTATCTTCTTGAGGAAGAGGTAGGTCTTCTGGTGCTTTTTCTGGAGTCCTCAATATTCCTTCTGCAATCTGGAGTATAGTTTCTCTAATTCTTGATTATGGTAATGCAAGGAATGGACCTGCAGCTTCAATTCTGTACCCATCGAATATCATCGAGCTTCTCTATCTCGATCATAATTGACCCTTTATTATATGATGATTGGTTGTGGTTTGCTAGTGTTCTGCTTCTCCTCACGACTTTTATTTTGATGATTTGGCTTGACGTCAAGTTTGTTTTCGTGTGCAACTCTCGGATTAGACCCTAGACGTGATATTAGCACGTAATTGTGGAGGTTATCGAGGGTGTTTTGGACCCACACCACTCCGAATTCCGTAATCAACCACCAATTTCCATGTACTTCACAAGTTATACCATGGTTTCAATTGCAGAACCTCTCTAGGAGATTAACGTTCAGACACTTTTTATTTCCGCAATGAATGTGAATCATCGATCAATTTTGCAATCTGTGATATGGGTGACCCTGCTTAAGTTTTATCCGTCTGCCAATTTTAGAATTATTCTAACCATATTTAGAGATGGCACCAATTTTCACGTTTGAGTGCTTTGGTGTGCAGAGTTTGAGAATCTCCCAGAGTGACAATCCTTTGGATCTGACATGGCAATGTGATGTGAATTACTGTTGTGTCACAGAAAGAAGGATGACACATGTCACCCAGAAAAGTATAGATGACGTGCCCAAAGGTGATTGAAAAGGGTGCCATGTGTCATGACTGATGAGTGCCATATTTAATGACTAATGATTTCCACGTGTCTCTGGCTCTTTGGGGTTCAGGAGTTCATGAATGTAAAGTTTGAGAATCTATCAGAGTGACAATGCTGCGGAGTGACATGGCAGTGAGGACCCACTTCAGCAATTTAGGGCTTCGACACTTCGGAGGTTCGAAGAACTTTGTTTTCTTTGAGTTGAAATCCCCTGAAGTGGTAATCTCACGAAGTCATTAACTACGTTTATTTCTAATTAACCTGAGAATAATGTATCTTATCATTAAGTATTTCTGGAGTTCGAGACTCCGACTCTTCGTGGTTCGAGAGTTTTGAATTGAAATCCCCATGGAGTGGTAATCTCCTGGATATGATGTGGCCATATGATGTCACAACCGTTGATGTGTCAATAAAATAAGAGTGACATATGTCACTTGGAAAAGAGTAGATGACGTAACGAAAGTACCAGAAATGAGTTCCACATGTCATCTGGAATCAACCGACATGTGGCATATGACGTCAACTGAATAAGATTTCGACACTTTAAGGTTTTGGGGATCTGTGCTTGCTCTGGACCAAAACCTCCAGGATGAATGAACTCGTGAAGTGAGGTGGCAGTTTGGGGCTCCGATGCTTTGAGGCTCAGACAGTTCGAGGCTCGTGAGACTTAAACAAAGATGAGCTTGGATGCCCAAACATCGAAGTCGCGGAGTGAATTTTGTATAACTCTTCAGTTAAACATCACACCTTTATGGAACTTTGAATGTACGAGAGTCGTTGATATGAGTGGCCTTTTGGATCTCCACCATTGCAAATTTAACCTGTCTGTTCTTACAATCCAAGCCAAAAATTGACTGCTCCGAATTTCTTCATTTTTTCTGTGAATGTTTCTTGTGCATACAAAGGACTCGGTCGACCTTTTTCATGCTCAATTATTGATAAACACGATGACAAGTATTTTCAAACTCAAACTAGAACATGTAATCACCTTTCAAGAAATCAAAAGATGGTGAAAAATAAGTAAAGATGGATAGGGACCATTGAAGTTGAGTGATTAAATCATGGAGAGTAAGCTTAGTAAACAAAAAACAAAAATCATACCATTGATGGATGTGTAGGGTAAAGGGGGGAAAGGGTAGGGGTGTAGAACTAGGTCTTAACAACACTGATACCATATTTTGTAAAAAAATACATAATTTTTATATCTGATGATTCCTATTTTTTTCTTAGGGAGATTTTGAACATTCCAAGGGAGAAACAAGGGGAAAACCAAGACATGTTGGTAGGGATGTCCAAAAATTTATAGAAGAATATCTACAGTAAAATAAATGAACATAATTACCTCGTAAGAGGAGCCATCCAAACTACAATGTGCATTAGAGGTATGTAATCATTTTTTTATTCTTTTGTGTACATGGAATTTAATTATCACATGAAATACTAATTTTTAATTGTTTTGTTGTAGAAAATAAAAAAATAGAACCCATTCAACGCATAAGACAAGACGACAAGGAATAAACGGGTTGATCGCAAACTTTGTGAGTATTTACATCTTTGGCCTTTGTTAATATTTCATGTTTATTGTGATCTCTATATTTAAATAATTAATTTACACTTTTCCATTGATGTCTTCTAATAGGTGCCAACATACAAAGAGGAGCCAACCCATGAATTGATAAACATTGGGTTAAGTATGGGTTGTGAACATATGTTGAAGTATGAATGTTTAACTGAACAATTTGTAAGTAGCAATGTTGTTTAACTTCCCTTGTTTTATAATTAATGAAACAAAAAGAAAAATTTATATTAATTATATCCATTGTGCTTTGTCATGGCATATTAATCATGCATGAAACAAATTATGGAATGCAACCAACATAGGATATTTTGAGAGAATGCATGAAGCATGGCTTCAAAAGAATGTGTATTATTTATGAAATACTTGGTGCTAAGGTATGTCTTTTTATTTACGCAATCATGTATATTCTACTATATATGTGTGGGGGGGAAGGGGCATTTATTTATTACATTTTATTTCTATGTTTGTAGATGGAAGATGAAGGGGTAGCACATAAAAAACAATCTGATCAAGAAAATATTAGGTTAAAAACCAAAGTACAATATTGCCTACAAATGATGAAGAAATGAGGCATGCATGCAACTCCAATGATGACAACAGTTCAACTGATGAACAATAGTCAATATAATTGAATGTTACCGCAAGTTGTATGTTTTGGAATATCTATCTCTGAAAATTAGGGATTTTGTTTAATGTACTTACATATTGTCCCAATTGCATGAGGACATGTTACCAATAAGTGTAACAATTATGTATTGGTTGTAATTTGATTATTGTGTACCTTTATGTTGTCCCTTTTTATATGACAATGGGTCTCCTATTCATATATAATAAAATGTGTTTCTTATTTTATTCCATTGTCGAATGTTGTAAAATGTTGTGTTGTTGACTAGTTAATATGTGGATTATTTACATTGCTACAAATAACAAAGGTGTAATTCGTTGGATAATGCATTAATGCAACCATTATATCAAAATGCAATAACAAAAATACAAAACAATATTATTATAAAAAATATTTGATTTTGAAATGATTAATTGAAAATTTGTAAAAAAAACATATAATTAAAAATATACATATCAGTGACGGGGGCTTCACCTTGTTGATCAATATCTTATTACGTTCATTCAGAAAGGGGGTTTTTTAATTGTGAAAAATAAGGTCAACATATTTCAGGTATTGAGGGCGGTGTGGGGTATCAAGGGGTTTATAGGTATTGGGGGGTATAAAAAAGGGGTATCTAGTTAAAATAGGAGTTTATTTTATTAGAAATATGTATTGAGAGGGGGGTTCAACAAAAGGATTTTGGGAGGTATTTATCAATATATAGTGATATTAGGGGTGATATCCCATGAACGCAGGTGTTATGTCACAGGTTCACTAAGTGAAGACCCCGTGATATCAATGCACTGTATTCTTATGAACTCACTAGATGTTGTGTGCCAGAATATACAAATCAATTCATTTTAAGGAGTCATATGCACCGATGTACATTAATTATAATATTGCACTGGTACAAACTATTGAGAAAAAACATTGTTTCGTAAATTACATAACCTACAATAATATTTATTGTTTCAAAATTGTTATGTGATTATGTTTAAAATATAGACTTGGGGACTAAATATAATGTATGCATCAGTGCATTACTTTTATCATATGCACCGGGGATATAAATATAATGTACACACCAATTATTTTAGTATATTATACACATTGATGCTTAATAAAAATAATGGCACTGACATCTCACCTCGAATATTTGAAATTTCACTACCCTTCGGTGTATATGGTAAAATAGACACCGATAAATACTAATTATACATGCACCAGGGCGCACAATATATTAAATACATTGGGGCTCATGATAACTCAAACACACTGGTGCACACTATAACTTAAATGTGCTAGGGAATACAAAAATTAAAAAGCATCAGTGATTCATACAAAAATAAGGCAAAACCAGTGCATATAAATTATAAGAGCATCAATGCTCTACATACAATGAAATAAGAGAAACTGATGAACATTAATTCTAAATGAACCAGTGCATTTGTATTATATTAATGCACTTGGGCGGGTTTGTAAAGAGTGCACCAATGCATTTTGACAATAAAAGCCCCGGAAAAAAACATCTTTTACAACCTCGACTCCCTCATTTTTTTTAGTTATATGGACCATTCTTTAAAATCCCCACAATCAATAGAGGAGGTTGTAGAAGAGTTTTTTTTTT
>JASDQU010104120.1:98681-110570 GCA_032191745.1 Picea mariana
TTTTTTTTTTAAATTTTTGTCAAATTTTGTAACACTAAAAACCTCCGCAAAAACCTCCTCTAGAAGGTGTTCTCCTTGTAGTTTCATCTGTACCATTTTATTTATACTTAGCTTTACATACCCATTTAGTATCCATTGCATCTTTTCCTTTGCGTGAAATGACCAAGTTCCGTGTATCTTTTCTTACCAAGTCATTAAATTTTTCTTCCATTGCTTCGTTCCATTCATTCTTTTCTAATTCTTTTGCATAATTCCATAGTTCATCCATATTCATTAGTTGTGTCATATAGTCAAAGATCATTGGGCTTTGTGATATGGTGACTCTTCTCTCAAAATTTCTATCCAAAATGTTATTTTTTGAATGTCCTATGACTAGCCACTTAGGTATCCTCTCGACTATATTAGCTAATTTAGAAATAGATTCATCACCAATCACCGCTTCATCCTTTATTAAGTCAATTTAAATTTGTTCTATCTAAGAAATTCCTTTCTCATCAAACACTATTTATTTTCATTATGATATTATTCTATTCTAGATCGAATGACCTATAACTTTTAGTTTTTATGCTATATTGAAAAAAAATACACTTAATGCTTTTATCATCCATTTTCATCCTCTTTACTTTCAATGCATCGAAATATACTCATTTGTGCAACACTAAGTTTATACCCTGACCATGCTTCATTTGGAGTCAAATCCAAAATTGCTCTTATAGGACACTTGTTCAATGTGTACACTATTGTATGAACTACTTTGTTTTTAACATACTTTTATCCATCTAAATAATTGGCCTATTCATCCATTTTACAATACCATTCTATTGAGAAGTATATGAATTTGACTCAATGGTTGGAAAAATGAGTTTGAAAATTCTATCTACAATCATTTCTCCTCTTGCCACAACTGCATTTCAATTAAGCTTTCCTATGACTAGACATTATTTCTTATCAAATACTAACTTGTAATTTCACTCCATTATTTTCCTTAAGAAATGTAGGGTCTTTTTATGTGCTAGTGTCAACAATGTATCATCAATAACTTGTTTCAATTCATTGTTGGGATAACCTCTATACCTTTTCCTTTAACCTGTAGTGAACTATCATTTCCAAATACAACTTTACTAGAATAATTTCTATCTATTCTTGTGAATAGTTCCTCCTAGGATGTCATAAATGTTGAGCATCCTTCAATGTCATGCCTCGCTTTCTTCATTATGCACAATTAAACTAAACATAAATAGCTTCTCATTTCTAGTTTATTTTTCTCAAAATGACCAAATTAGTTACAATAGCAACATAGTACACCTAATATTTCTTTAGACCCATCTCTTCTCCTTGCTCTTCCACACAAGATCCTTCTCTACCTCTTCTTCAAAAATATTTATCCTTCTCCACCTCTTCTTCAAAAATATTTACTTGGACTTCTTCGTCTATCTGTTGAGGTGGATGCAATTCAGTAATGATTATGTGAATTCTATTGATATGAATTATCTTGATATTGTCTATTCTGATTTTGATCATTTTGGTTATGATATTGTTTTGTATTTCTCCATTTTAGTTATGATATTGTTTTGTATTTCTCCATTTTAGTTATGATATTGTTTTATATTTCTCCCTCTTCTTATAAAGAGTGTAAAAAGACATTTCCATTTTATCATTTGCATTGTTTTATTAAAAATTTAACAAGTAACCATTCAATTTATCAATATTGTATGACCATTTTAAATTTAGGCTCACCACTATTGAAAAAAAATTCAAGAATTCTTGACTTGAAATGTTATTGACATCATTTTATAAACAACATCTTGCATTTTTGTGATAAAATCATTAATGGATTCATTATCATGCATCTTAACATTTTCAATTATGTTTTTTATGTTTGTAATTTAGTTATTATTGCACCTACATATGTGTTATTTAACATAACCCATACTTGTTTAGATGATTATGGGGCTTCTTATGATAGCAATAACTCCATTTACTTATGATAAAAAGAACTTCATTATACTACTTTAAATATTGTTTTTCATTATAAATATTTTTTTTTATTATAGTTCATAATGAAGATAATCATACCCTTGAATTACAAGATCCCATAAAACTTTAATTATAAATACGAGTTGCATTATTTTACACAACTCAATCACCACAAAAATATATATCATTCTATTAATTTTTTAAATACAAAAATAAATGCTCATAAAATTAATATGCTTTTCAGTAAATTAAAAGAAATGTAAATTCTTATTACAATTTTTTTTTTACAACCTTTCACTTTCTCACCCTTTACTTAACAAAGATTACAAACTGATATCCAAAGCATTTGGTTCAAATGTTTAAGACAATATTCAAAATAAATAATATTTTTTAATTCTAATTACGATTTTCATGGTTAGAGTTTAAAGAAAGCTCCCAATGTTCGCAGGTAATATATTTACAGACTAGTCTATTCTTATTTATGTTTTGTTATTTATTAAAAAATTACTATTTATGTTCTCTTATATTTATACAAGGGACGAGATGGAGAAGTCGAGAGAGATTCCATATAAAGAATGTATAGAACAAGAAAGGCAGCTGAATTTATTGAATCACTTAATTTCCATCAATACTGTCCTCTGTCATCTCTCGTTTTCGCTTAAAACAAACAGAGATGATGAATACTATTGAAGTATCTTTACAGAGTTGAGGAGATTGCAGAGCTGTTCAGGCTTTGAGAAGACGCGAGAATGGTCGCTGGCATGCATGTTGAATACTTTCTCTCGATTCTGTGCTATCGAGTATTCCTGGTGCGTCAGAGTGAACAATCTATTCTTCATTAACATTATAAAAAATCTCCTGATACTACCATATTTCTCTTCAGATAGTTTCAGAAATCCGACCCACTGGAGTTAGGAGAGATCGTGCAAATAATATAGCTATGAAGCAATGTCTTTCTATTAAAACTGGACAATAGAGTATTACACACTAACAATGTATAAAGTTTTTTATTAAATCAATGTAATGATACATATAAATATAACAATCAAACAAATTACTATGATCATTCAATCTATTAATTGAGCAAATATCTCAACCTCAGACAATTCTACGACTCATTGTATAACTTTTGATTGGAAAAAATCTCTCACAACTAAGTATCTAACAACCTGTTAAAGTATAAGATCAAACCACTCACTTACAGATTATTTTCTACTTAAAAATTACATATTCCAGTTAAAAAAAACCTTAATAATAAAATTTTATATCTATAAAATCAAATTTCAAATAATGCAATATAAAAATATCCTACGTCTTATTCACAAATATTACACAGCCCTTAGTTGGAATCCAATAAGGGGAAATTGAAGGCTTAAATACCTCATCAGTGGAGAGAAACCGAAGGCTTAAATACCGCTGCATGGTCCTCGTTGTAGAGAAAGGACTTGACATGGTCCAGAACCAGCGAAGCAGATGTTGGTAGCTCTGAAGCTGCTTTCATTTGTAGTACAGCTACAGCATTTTCCACCAGCCTGGGGAAAGTTTGCACACATCATATAAATCATCCTCCAATATAATTCAATTCATAATTCAGAAGGGTCTGAGAATCTACATTATAATTGGATCGATCCATTTTTATTAATATAAATATTGGGTTTAAAAGAAAAAAGAAAAAAATCTGCTTCACAACTTAGGGTTGGCGGGAAGGGATATGGAAGGTCTGATTGTTTTTCAATGAGTAAATGAAGCTATGAAATCTTCTTTTTCCTTCCAGATCATTTTTACAAGAAAAAACAAAAAAAAATAACTTACAGATCATCATTGCTTTCTCATTGCAAATCAGAAAGCCAAAAACAAAGTAAAACAAAACAAAAAACAAGAGAGAAAGCTGCTGAAGCCAAAAACAAAGTAAAACAAAACAAAAAACAAGAGAGGAAGCTGCTGAAGCTTTGGGATTCCATTGGTTGTACATGAATAGAAACAAGGAGCTGCATGACACCAGGGGCAACACCAGTCTATTTCCTTGCAGAAACATCATAACAGTTGCCCCCTTGGTGTCATGCTGCTTCATGTACCTATTAATGCTGCTCCTACTTATGTGTGATTAGATAGAGCATTCCTTATATAGGACGATTAGACTCATGATATAGCTGGAGGAGATAAGGGCCAAGATCACTGTACCTGAAATATCTTAAAATAAGTGGGGACACGAAAGCAAAAGTCAAGGTCGGAATTGCCTGCTGTATCAGGTAGGTGTGCTAAAGGCCAGAAGGTAGGGAATCTAAAGCCTACTGGAGTTAGGTGTTAGTTCTAAATTTCTGGAATTCAAGATTAAAAAACAAAATACCGCTCACAGCATAAACATGTATGCTTATACTACTTAGGAGAGGAATTTTTCGAACGATAAGAGAATAAATTGCTACTAGAGTAGTATCTGGTTTAATTAATTAATTTAAACAATTTCTTATTAAATTAATATCAATTTGTGATTGTAAAATAAATTGTAAAACTTTTCAGACGTATATTTCACTTATTTTTTTTTATAATAATAATAAAAGCACGAATTATCAATTTTGTTACATATTATTTAAATTTCATAATTACCATACTGAAAACTACAATCATAATCATCCAATCTATTTATAGAAAGAAATTGAATTTTTATACCCACCACTAAATAACCAGTAAGGTCAGGTCCAGTGTCTGTTGACGATTGGTTGGTAGAAAACCATGGACTCGGTATTTAATGACAAAAATGAGTGTCTCTTGAAAATTGTTTCATAGAAAACCATGGACTCCTTATCTAATGACAAATGACGTTTATCTAAAGAGGCAAGTACTATTTTGTTCTTATTATCGTCAATTATGTCAAAATATATAGGTATTTTGTCCCATCCGCCATTTTTTTTAAATAATATTTTTTTTTTCTTTCTAAAATCAAATTAACCACAAAAGATTAGAAAACTGTACAATAATATAGGAAAATAACTTTTATCTCTAACATATATTACTAAAAATTTATAAACTTAAAATAATAAGGTACTTTATTCATGAACATTTTTTCTTTTATATATTTTTAAAAAAATTATAAATCACAAAAATAATTTTGTGTTCAATGGGTGTTAGAACCAATTAATAAAAGCAAAGTGTTGTTATCATCCCGTCCCTCAATGTTTAAGGGTCTCAACGATATTCTTGTATGTTTGTGACAACTTTCATCTCTATGGTTTCTTAATTGCATAAGTATTTTGTAGCATGACATTGCATTTTTGTGGTAGTGTTAAATCTAAAATAGAGTAGTCTCTACAATATATATATATATATATATATATATATATATATGTTAATGTATTGTAGAGACTACTCTATTTTAGATTTAACACTACCACAAAAATGCAATGTCATGCTATATATATATAGAATTCAACATTTTAAAAAAATGATAAGAAGTCAAAGAATGTAGTTCATTTTGAAGGAAAAATTTTGTTTTACAATATCTTTACTTTATAATACAATATGAGTTGTGATAATATCCTCTTAAGACTAAGTCTTTTTCGTATATATACGAGACAAAGGGTACAATTATAATGAAAGGGTGTGATGAAGGTGTTGAGAGCCTGCATACAATATAACACAGGAAATGCAATAATTCAATAAGGGGCTTAATAACAGGTATTATACATAATATGGGTTTTGTCTAGGACTTAACATGCCCCTCCCCTTCAAACAAGTGTTGTCCTCAACACTTGACAACCACGGGTGTGTATGCATGAAGAAATCATCTTTTCACGTCGCCTCTTCCATTGATAGGTTCTTCCATTTGACGAGCTACTTAGTAATAGCTCGATTTTACATATTCTTAATACTTATTTCAAGGATTCTTTTTGGTTCTAGTATGGTTTTCCCTTGTCCATTCATCTCTGTTAAAATAGTTTGCATCGGGATCTTGTCATTGATTATCTTCTTTAAACAAGAAACATGGAAGACTGGATGTACAGTTCCTTGTTGTGGATGAATAACAAGGGCTTGATCTTGAGTATGTGGAAGACCCTTAGGCATCTCTCCAAATACCTTGGAATGACTATTAATAAGTTTTTGGAGATCCATTGGAGCAGATTCTATAAATGTTTGAACATCTATTGAGCTCAATTGTGAAATTAAACCATGGTGTCCCTCTTTGAGTAATTTTGTCATGTTGTGCGAGCTTATAACTTTAGAGGGTTTCCCTTGGATACCTCTAAGCTCAATTTCCTTGCCTTCTGAGCAAAATCTCATGAAAAGATATTGAAAATTAAGGACCATTGTTCCAAATGATTGTAACCATTGGACCCCTAATTCAACACTAACACCACCCAATTAGATGGAAAGCATGAGACTATCCAATAAATACTCCCCCATATTGAGCTTAATACTATGGCAATTCCCATAACAATTCATGGTACTTCCATAATCATTACTTGGAAATATGGTGTTGGATATACAAAGCAATTGAGATGTTTTTCTAATTTGCAATTGATGAATTTATGGGTACTACTAGAATCAATCAACAATGTTACCTTTTTTTTTTCAAATGATATATGCTTCTATGTTGAAGGTTTTTGAAACACTGATGTTGGCCAATGCATGAAAAGATATCATTGGAGTAGTTTCTTCTATCTCTAGATCTTATCATAGTTCCAATTATTGATCTTCTTCCACTTCATTGTCTCTATAGAATAATTTCTTCTCACTGCATTTATGCCCCTTGCTTTAGTTGCTTCCACAATTGAAACATAGTCCCTTTGTTTTTCTTTCATCCATCTGTTGAGGTGCCAACCTTGTTGGTTGAGGTATGGTTGTCTTATGAACCCCAAAACGATCTTTGCTTACTGTGTATGTTCCCATGGTAGGCTTGTATGTAGCCTTATTCTTGGCTTGAATATGACGAGAAAATTGCATAACTTTCATAATGTTTGCAAGATGTATTAAGAAAATCTCATGTTTCATGTCTTCTTTTAATCCACCCATGTAATTTTTCAACAATTGTTCATCACTTATGTCATCCACCCTTGTGGAAAACACCTAAAATTCTGAATTATAATCTTCAATATCACCTAAGTGCTTAGTTCGTGTCAACTAACTCAAGTAGTCATGTTCCCAAAATTTCTCATATTGTGTGTCGAAGTCTCTTGTAAATAAACCCTAAGTATAATGATAAAATGAGGCTTTCCTTTTAACTACTCATTGATACCATTGATAGGGTTTTATCTCAGTGTTTAAAGTTGTAAAGACCATTGTTTCATAAAACTTATTTAATTCAATCTTCGGAGAGTTGAATTTAGGACCCCTACCATAATTAACTCCACTATTAGAGTTAAATGTACTTGAAAATTGCTTATTATCAGCAGGTTGTCAAACCTGAATACTACCTTTATTTTCATGTGTTCCTTTCATTTTGATATCTCCTTTAGGGAGTCTCTCATCTAGATCTTGAAAGAACATGGAAGACATGGAATTTTTCAATTCCTTCAAGGAATTTTGAATTTCCTTTTTATTTTAGTCTATCTTCTTCTCCATTTGTTCCCTATTTTCAATGATCTTCTTGTCCATCTAGTTACAAATCTCTTGGATTTTTTGTTCCCTATTTTTATTTTCATCTATCTTTTTCTCCATCTCTTCCCTGTTTGTAGTGATCTTCTTGTCCATCTAGTTATAAATCTCTTGGATTTCATCTTGAATCATCGTTGAGCTCTCTAGAGGTTTAGTGGGTGAAGTAATTTTTGGAGGAGCCATTGGAGCCATGTGACAAAATACTAATGCTCCTATTTTTCCTCATTATCACAAATTTTGAATCACCCAAAACAAATATTCTAATAAAAATTTATGTCAATTGTATGGTGCGTACCTTTCAAACCCTTAATTTGGAGACCGCCCTCCTAGCTGACCTTCATTTTGATATTTTTCTACAATTTCGACCCTTCTGAGTCTAAAATTGATTCTTGTAGTACTTTGATATGTCCTCTTTTCAATGCCATAAGTCTAACCAAAATTTGATGTGTCAAGTGAAAGTTATGATAAATTTCCCAAACTTAGTTTCTTTTTGGACTTTTCTAGAGAGCGAACTTGTACATAATGCCACATTTCCAATATTTGATATGTGAATCTGAAAATTGTACCCAAAATACTAAGAATTTTCCTCTTTCAAATGTAACTAGTCTCACTGAATTTGGATCCTTTGAAGAAGATATGACGCTTTTACTCAGAACACTTGTTTGAGACTAGTAATAGGACTAGTAAAAAACCTAATCTTCCATAGGGTGTATCTATGAAAGTATAATGACCCAGAAGTTGAAATGTTTAGCATAGATACCTTACAACATCTTTTAAATAATCTCCAAGTTTCATTGTTTGAATTGTCCCAAATTAATTCTATAGAGAAAAGGATAACATGACTTTCTTAGAGAAGAAAAAACCTAGGATCAATGCTTTGATACCAAATGTTATGATCCAATGCCTTAAAAAATGATAAGAAGTCAAAGAATACAGTCCACTTCATGGAGGAAACTTTCTTTTACAATACATCCTCTTCATAATACAATATCAGTTGTGATAATATCCTCCCAAGATTAGGTCTCCTTGGTATATATATAAGATACAAAGAGTACAATTATAATGAAAGGGTGCGATGAAGGGGTTCAAAGCCTACATAAAAATATAACACATAAAATGTAATAATTCCATAAGGGTATTAATAAGGGGTTTTATACATAACGTGGGAATTTTATGGGGCTTTATCTAGGACTTAACCACACACACACACACACACACACACACACACACACATAAACAAGTTCATAAACATACACTCCTGTCATTGTTAATTTGACTCTAAACACTCTATTGAGAACATATCTCAATGTTCATGTAGAGTCAAAGCTCATTTTTTAATCAATAGGAACATATTTTTTTACTAAAATCTGTGTAACTTTCACCTTATCCTATTAAACATATAATTTTTTACAATTTTTTCTTATCGTAATGAAATTCTAATGTTTTACAATTTTTCCTTACAATGAAAGACATTTTTATATAGAGGACCACCTTCATCCCTTCACCAAATATTTAAGAAACACATTACACAACCTAGAATGGAAATACAATAATATTGGAATGCAAAGCGTATACATGAATATTTATTTTCTTTTATATTGGTATGGATTAGTCAAATATCATTTCTCCCCATGAATTGTATACCCCCTATCTATTTATAAATGCATACCTCAATACAAATATCATCTTCCATGGAATATCAAGGCACACCACAAACTACAGTAGTGGCTAGTTACTCCAAGGGAATCCACTAGAATTGAACATGTGACATATGGTGCCCCCATCGGAAACATTCCTCAATTGCATGGTTCAACCAATTGTTTTATATATGCATATATGTGTGTATGCATGTGGATTTGAACATGTGAGATATGGCCTCCCCATTGGAAACACAACTTGGAGAGAGAGAGAGAGAGAGAGAGAGAGAGAGAGAGAGAGAGAGAGAGGTTGGAGGATGGCTCACCCAATGACCACTATAGAAATAGTGGTAACCTAGTGTGACTCACTTGGAGCCTAACCATGGCTAGACTAGAATCAAAGACCTTATGATGAGCTCCACCTTGAAATAATTACTTTGAATCGATTGAGCCACCTCATTTGGGTGCCACCTATTTATATATCCCTAGCGGGGTGGCTCAATCAATTCAAAGTAATTATTTCAGGGTGGAGCTCATTATGAGGTATTCAATTCTAGTATAACCATGGTTTGGCTCCATGCGAGTCACATTGGGTTACCATTATTTCTATAGTGGTCATTGGGTGAGTCATCCTCCATCCTTATATGAAAATGTGGTGATCTCATGATGTTTAACTGATATATATATATATATATATATCACAATGGTCTAGCTCAAGTGATTTAGTGCTTTGAGTTTCATGCAAAAGGTCTTGGGGTCAATCCCCTAGGTCAGATGTGTTAAGGTGTGTGTGTGTGTGTGTGTGTGTGTAACTTAGTCCTGTCCCAACCTCCATACATACATACATACATACATATAGTTTAGTGGGCTAGCTCAAGTGTTTGAGTGCTTTGAATTTCACGTAAAATGTGTCAAGATCAATTCCTTGGGATAGATGTTTTAGGTTCCTACACTAACCTCCATACTTTGGGTTAATATTATATAGGTTCAATATTCTTGTTCTTATTGTTTTAATTTTTGCAGGTTATATTTCATTTAATAATTTCTCTTAATTGTTTTTTTATGTTATATAATTGCACTACATGTGGTATTAGATCTCTTTCATATGTTAACACACACAAATTTTAGGAAAGCAATTCAAGATAGAGACATGTTCTAATAGGTTTAGACACAAATATGTGTTGTTCATAAGGAAAAATTGTAGCAAGGAAGCATACACATAAGGCATACAAGTTAGGTCATCTGTAATATAGGTTCAATATTATTGTTCTTCTTGTTTTACTTTTTTGTAGGTTATATTTCTTTCAATAATTTCTCTTAATTTTTTTCTATGCTATATGTAACATCCCCAGCCTCCCAAGATGGACCACGTCACACAATCACAACTTATGTAGCTTTGAACCAATCATACTGTAACATCACCCAACATACTACTAAACAATGCTACTTCAAAAATCTACAGTTTATATTATATTCTAATGACAAGTTTGTGCAATATTACTTGAAGTAACATGCTCAACCTCAAGTTGAGTCGAGCGACCCTAGCTTTCTCCTTTTAAAACAACGTTAAGAAGTGGAAGTAATTCAAACAATTGTGTACAAGTATATTAATCATGCAACACTATTGTGTGCGCAACCATCCCGATGTTACATGCCAATTATGATTCCCTTGTGCATGGGGTCTATTTTCCTGTACGCACACATGAGTTCCATCCTTCTATGAAAACATGCTACTTTCTTGCACACCTGGCCATTCAATCATTGCGTCAGATAATCATGACCAATCCAAGGAAACTTAACAAGAAAAACTATTAACATTCATCATACTCATGCAGAACTACAACAATGACTATCAACACCACACTTACATGTGCAAGAACATTAAACATAATAACACAAATTACCTATATGTGACAACATACAAGAATTAACCCATATCAAACATAGATAGATATGATCACAGTAAATGAGACAAGCACATAAAGAACGCTTATCTTTTATGAAAGTCACCAACTGCACATAGAACTTAGATGTTTCTCCCATACATAGACTCTGTTGCTCATAATATTTCAGCAACATGTCACCCCCAAGTTGTGGCTTAAATCCACTAGGGAAAAATGGTTCCTAGTGATAGTCTAAGGTATGATACTCAACATAATTTCTCATTTCAAGGTGATCATTCTCTCAATTAGCCTATAGTCTCTCATTCCCTAGGCACCTGTCACACCCAAGAAAGTTTACCACTTCTCTTCTCAACAATCCCTTCGCTTCCTCACTTCCCTTCGAGGGTTCCAACAATAAGCCAAATATGAAGTCTCTGAGCCCTAAAACCAATGCCCAGTGAACCAGGGAATAATTCCCAGCAAAACTCTCACATGGAGAGTATGCTCATGGGCCTGACAACCTGCTTCTTTAACAACAAATATCTCACCCAAAGAGACTTCTCATGGGCATGACAACTCGCTTCTTCAATAGAAAAACACAAGATACAAAATAGAAATCCCTTACAAGATATTCTATGTAGATAAGGTAATAGTCATATTTTCTAGATAGTTTGACCTTTTCTTATCATGAGAGTGAATAATGAATCCTCTCCCCCTTCTGCATACAAGAAAAAATGAATAAATCCCCCATAATACACTAAGGACAAAAATATATATTGCATGCCTTAAAATCGACACGTGTC
>JASDQU010104120.1:119089-152600 GCA_032191745.1 Picea mariana
TTGCTTGGTTAAGTAGTTAGGCTAGTTGTCTTTACCTGTCAGGAGAAAGAGTTATTTTCTTTAAGTTATTTATTGAATGCTTAGAACATTAAGTAGCTCGTAGTTGAGTGAAATATTGCTTTAGGTTTTTCCTTTAAAAGATATCAGAAAAAGTATTTACGAAAATTTGGTTAAAGAGTTAAAATTGCAAATCTTTATTTGTCAAAAAGAAGTAATTTTGATTTCAGTGTCACTAATTGTTCTTCTCTTTTGTCTCTCAAAACACACCACTAGTTCCATTTCCTCTTCCTTGAATTAAAACAAGCCACTTGAAATTAACGCTAAATTAAAATTTACTAGACTTTATGTTTGTAGGGTCCATCAACTAGTCTAGGCTAGAGCCTTGATCTAGGTTGGAGAGGAAACTCTTCAAGGATATAAAACAAACATACAAGTTTGTGCTAGGGAGTGTAAAAAGTTCAACAAATGTGAAAGTTATCAAGGATCCCCCTCTAACACAGGTTATAAACATGAGGTCGCGGGCGGAAAGGTAGCAGAGATAACCCCTCCAAAGCCAAACCAAGAGTAGTGGGGAGCACATATAGAGGACTTGTCTTGGGATTTTGTTGATCAAATTTTCCATGGAGCTTCATGAGTCTTGAATCCATTCATTTTCCTCAGTCATATTCTATAACACTTTATTTCAATACCCCCGATAGGTTTCGGGCTTGATACCCTCCTCATTGCAGTCCACCTGACTATCGACTATACCCGCCTGGTGATTGTTCATGAGATGGAAACCTAGTTGCCTTTATTTTAGGGACTTACACAGGTGACTGCAGTGGTATACCACGGTACCTAGGTCAGACATCAAGCCACTCTTTGCAGAGTATACTCGAAGGGTGCTTCCTTGTTCCATTTTCACCTGCATCGATAAGTTTCTCTAGTGTTGGCTAGTGTAACTTTTCTTCCAAGTAGTTAGTAGTTTGCTTGCTTTGTCTCATAGGAACTTTTCTAGTGTGTGCTTGGTCTTCAATGTTAAAAAATCCTTACTGTGTCGTTCATCTTCTCACACAATGGAATATCAAGAGCCCCGCCAGTCGCGAAGGCTTTTGGTCCTACCACCGGTTAATTTGAAGCCACCATCGCCACCGTTACGGTGAAGACTTGAACAACAAGCGTCATTTGAGGAGACCCAGGCATAGGAAACTGTGCCCAAGCCATCTCTGAGAGGAGAACACTCGTATCTGGAGGAACCGACTATTTTTTACCTTGGAGCAGAAGCTCTCAGCTCGTATAACCCTCCGATCACTGACTTGTCGGTGCCCATTGTGGTACAAGTTGTGCCCCTAAGGGTAACACATCATGAGCATCAGATAATCCTACAAGAAATGATGTAAGAAAATGTTTATACTTCATCAGGGAGTCCTCATACTCCCTCTATGACTGCCACTACTGGTGGGGTTCTCCCTCCTAACTCACCTTCACAAATCTAGACCACTATGGTCTCGACCGCCTCTACTTTGAGCAGCAATCTAATTTCATCTATGGCGATGATCACTGCACCATTCACATAGAATGCGACGGTCCTCCGTTTTCATACGAGATGCCCAACTTTGATATGAACTCAGTCCTCACCTACTCCACCCTACAGACCATGGGTCTGGGGGCAAGGAGCTCAAATGATCCTCTACAAGGGTCCATGGGGGGCACCTCAGCCCCCTATAATGCTTTCTCTTATGGTGAAGGTCACATACCTCCTTCGTAACCCTTGCTCAATGGTTCTTATCAATAGATCATTTGGTCGAACATGAACTACAGCTTGTTCGGAGTAGGTAGTCAAGGACCTTCTTCCAACACCACGTCGGTGGGTTCTTTGTCATTCTCTTTGTTTGGTGTGTTTGGTAACAACACATTCTTGTCAGTTGTCATCTCGATCGGAGAAAACCCTAGTTTTGAACAACAAAATGTTGTGCAGGGTACTATTCCTGCACATGGGGAAAACACTTCTCAAGGACCTTGGAATTCGTGGAAGGGTTCAATCCCCTCATCAAGGATGTCAATTGGGGGAAACCCTTTCCATGATCAATGGAATCCTGAGTAAGGCTCAGTACCTATGCCCATCAGATCAGCAAGGGGCAACCCTTTCCATAACCTTTGGAACACAGCATTAGGAGAAATCCCTTCCTAGTCCTCAACGTCCTACTACGAGAGTCAGCAGATGATGACTTAACAAGCGCAGTATCCAAATGATGGCCTAGGCCATGGTTTTTACTAGAACCCAAGCCAATAGCCTAACTTTTCCTGGAAGCCTAGTGCCAGCCAAATTCCAGGCTCCTTTTCTACTGTACATAGTCAACATCCCAAGCTACCGTTTCTGGAAACGTTGCATTTTCCAGACTTGTCAAGATTGTTAAACGACCCAATCTGTCACAATCCACGTTGGCCTCCCATTCCGACAAAGTTGGCCTTGGACATTCCTAAGTTTGAAGGTAAGCCTAACGAATATCGAGGCGATCATGTGACCACGTTTCACCTATGGTGCTCATCCAAATCATTGAGAGACGACTCCATACAGTTGCATCTGTTTCAATGCACTCTTATCAGGAGTGCCATGAAATGGTACATCGAGATCGACCACTCAAGATACTCTACTTTTGGTGAATTGGAAATGGTTTTCTTGAACCATTTCCAACTACCTGTGAGATATGATGTTGGCACTGAATTGCTAGCCAACTTTGAGAAAACAAAGGCCGTCCATATCTCGGATCATATCCGAGAATGGTAGCATAGGAAGAGTTTGATAAAAGTACCAGTTCCACCAACATTCTTGTTGAAGTGGTTCCTTAAGTCTTTGGTACCCCATTTATCCAAGGACGTTGCAATCTTAGGGGTATTTTCCAAGGAAGAGGTGATAATGAGAGCTCAACATCTTGAACTAATATACTCTCATTCTGGTTTACTTTACGAAGTTTTGCCAGATGCACCATGGTCTATACTTGACAAGAATAGACACAAGTCTGGACCACATGCCGATGGCATAGTTGGTTCAACACAAGTGAATCCCACTGTTCAACTGTCGAATCAATTGCAACAATTGTCGATACAACAGAAAACGGCTAGTGAAACCTCTAGTTTGGTTACTCCCCCTACTCAAATTTTGGGTGTACACAGTGTGCAGTCGAAAAACCCGAAGGCCAACCAACAGCCTGACGATAAGAAGAAACAATGAAAGAAGTGTAAGGGGGATAAGAAACCCACCAGTAATGGTGGTGAGGGAAACATAGAGAAAATATCTATGTAACCTTTGTGTAAAATACCACCCAACTCACGTTTTCCCTCGGCTTGTGGAGGCCCAAAAGTTACTGGCGCAGCAACAGCCTGTTGTGTTAATGAACCCATTTCCACATGGCAAAATTTGACTCAAGCCTCTTTGAGCACGGATGGGGGCAGTCAGGGACCCCCGACATCTTCTAGTAACACCTCGGTCGTTAATGTTTATATGATGAAATGTGATGCCTACATAGAAACTAGGGCACACGATTACGGAATGATTGAAACTTATGAGAAGGGTAAAGAAGTCGTAATCCCATCTGTTCCTCTCCGGTTTGAGAAGATGATGGAGGAAACAATGAAAAACATCCCGAAAGGGGAATTCAAGAAAGATGCTCATAATCCAAACGTGAGGGCTACCTAGAATTACTTTGTGGTGGAGGATTTTTCATGAAACCCTTGTGCGATGTCTACTTTGGAGGTCTTCTAGAGATGCCCTTCGCAGAGAAAGGCACTGCTAGCTACCTTAGGATCCACTGAGACCTGTAATATGGGAATGATCATGCTTGATACGACTGACTTGAAGCCTCGTCTCCCATACCATGTTGTGTTTCAGATAGTAGTGTCTCACCCCAAAAAATATTTTACTCATAACATTTTCCATGTTGTGGTTGATGAGGGTGCCTCAACATGCGCTATGTTTTTGCCGTGTTGGAAGGCCATTGGCCAACCCATTTTGTCTCTGTCGCCTACTCTTCTTATTTATTTTGATGGTCATTCTTTCAAACCACATGTAATCATCCCTTCTTTCCCCATGCAGTTGGGAGGGAATACTGTGTGCATCGAAGTTGAAGTGGTCGATGCGCCTCTCAACTACAACCTACTGTTAGAAAGTAGTTGGAAATATGCCATGCATGCAGTGGTTGCCACGGTTTTTCAGGTCTTATTGTTTCCACACAAGGGTCAAATCGTGACCATTGATCAATTGTTCTTCTCCAGGCTTGACCCTTCATCGCGAGCATCCACGGTCCCGATGATTGATATCCCACATCCCGGTGTCGTCAATGTGGGGGTTGGTTTGTGCCCACCTTTAAAGGGAACATTTGATTACCCTCCTCCTTCTAGATATGTCAAGATGATATTGGTTGTCCCCGACCAACCTAGGGCTGAGATTTTTCAAGTGTTGTCGTTCTGTACGACTTACTTTACCGATCCGTGGACTCTTCCTTCCCCATCAACTTCGATGGAAGGGACAAGGAATCCTGGCATGTCCATGCCCTTTTTTCGTGGTAGAAGTTGTGTACTCTATTGTCCAACAAGCTTCAATCGACCCCAATCTGACTCCTGCATCGGAGTTAGATCCAATTCTTGAGCCCATTTGGGCTCAATATTCCCTTGCCATTACCTATTTTTTAGACTTGGTATTTCCCTCTGACGAGGTGATTTTAGAGGCATTGACTGGTCCAGATAGACCCTGGGATGATCTCCATGAAATATCTTACTTCCTTCCAAAGTTAAGAAGAATAGAAGCAGGATAATTCGTGTTGACTATGACTGGAGATAGGCCTTGTCCTATTAATTCTCTGGCTATGCACGTATTTTATGCCAAGGGTAATATGGAAACCATCATTGAAACGATAACTATTGACATCTACAAAACCCCTGGTGTCATGGAGAATGTCTTCGTCAGAGAAAACTGCTCCCCCGAGGAAATTTGAATCTACACAGATTTATTTAAAGAATTCTGCAACGCTTTTGCATGGTCTTACGAGGAAATGTGAGGCATTGATCCAAGAATCATTGAACATGAAATAACAAATTATCCTCACCAAGCCGGTCCAACGGAAGCTTCATCCGATCAATCTTCAAAAATTGACACCTATTAAGGATGAAGTAGAGAAAATGCTCAAAGTCAGTTTCATCTACCCCATTCAATTGACTCAATGGTTGTCAAATCCTGTTTCGGTCAACAAAAAAAAGGGAACAATTCACATATGTATGGACTTTCCTGATTTGATTAAGGCCTGTCCCAAGGATAATTTCCCCACCCCATTTATTGACCATATTGTCAATGAGTGTGCAGGATGTGAGGTCTTTTCTTTCATGGATGGTTTTTCAGGATACAATTAGATACAAATTAAGCCCGAAGACTAGCATAAAACATCTTTTATCTGTCCATGGGGTACATTTTGTTATCGGAAGATGCCTTTTGGCCTGGAGAATGTTGGAGCCACTTTTTAGCGGGCCATGTATTTTTCTTTCCATGACCTAAGACATATAGTCGAGGATTATCTTGATGATTTAGCATCACAATATCGTAAGAGAGTTGATCATCCTGCGCACCTCCGACTTATCTTTGAGCGATGTCGCTACTATTGGATTCACTTGAATCCAAACAAGTGCAGTTTTTGCATGACGTCGAGTCATATTTTAGGTTTTATAGTTTCTACAACAGGGATCATGGTCTATCCTCTAAAGGTTGAGGTGATAGTTCAGTTTCCTCCCCTGTGCAAAGTCCCTCAGCTTCAAAGCTTATAGGGTAAATAAAATTTTCTTGGACATTTTATCGCAAACTATGTTGAGATCATTAAAGGGTTTATGCGTCTACTGAAGTAGGGAATTCCTTTCCATTGGGATGAAGCCACTCAAATCTCTTTCGAAGTGTTGAAAAGCACCCTCACGTCTGCCCCTCTACTTCAACCACCCAATTATAATAATTATTTCTTATTGTACTTGGCCGTTGTAGAGTTGACCATCAGTATGGTCTTGTTTCAAGAGGACGATCTGCTTGAAGAGAATGTGATTTATTACCTAAACCGAGGGCTATTTGGACCAGAACTCAACTACTCCCATGTTGAGAAGCTAGCATTGGCAGCTGTGCATGCTGTCCAGCGATTCCGTCATTATATTATGCTTCATAAGACCACCGTCATTGTCATTGTGAATCCGTTTCAATACGTGTTGACACGATGTGTCATCGACAAAAATATCAATAGATGGATAGTTATCCTCTAGGAATTTGACTTGGATTTTGTTTCAGCGAAATCCAAAAATTCATTGGTATTTGAAGAACTTATCTCAGAACTTCCGGTCGAATCATGTAATGTTACGCCCGAAGAATCACCGATTAAAGGAGATATTTTTCTGATTTCATCTTCAAACCCCTAGTATGGAGATATACTAGTCTATATCCATACTTTGAACTTCCCTGCCTCTACTTCATGTGATGAGCATCGATGTATACGCCATTAGGAAAAGAACTATCTCATACATGACAACACTATGTATCTTCAAGGTGTAGATTGCATCCTTCGTCGGTGCATCACTCATGAAGAAGAGAAACTCGTTCTTAACATCTACCACACTGGAGAATGTGGTGGTCATTTTTCTGGGTTGGAAACAACCCAAAATATTCTATGAGCATGTTACTTATGGCCGACGTTAATCAAGGATTGTGTTGAATCAATTAAGAAGTGCCAGCCATGCCAGATCTTATCTCAGAAGATGAGGGCACACTCCACTCCCATGTTTCTTGTCATCACTATTGACCCCTTCACCAAGTGCGGGATTGATTATACTACATGCCACCTAGCCTCAGCCAGGGGGCACTGCTATATGATTGTAGCAGTAGACTACTTCACAAAGTGGGTCGAAGTTATGCTGACATTCAATAATGATGGAGAGACAACAAATCTCTTTTTGTTCAATCAGGTAATAGCAAGGTTTGGTATCCCGAAGGAGATTGTCACTGACCATGGCAGTCACTTTCAGAACAAAATGATGTCTGAGTTAACATCAAATCTTCGTTTGAGCCAAGAACACTCATCACCTTACTACCCACAAGCGAACGATCAAGTGGAATCTATGAATAAGTCTCTCAAGACCATTCTACAAAGAACGATCAATTTGGCCAAGTCAAATTAGCATTTGATGTTGTACTTGGGATTGTAGGCTTACCGAATGTCTATGAATACTTCCATCGGTTTCTCACCTTTATAACTCATTTAAGGGCTAGAAGCAGTCTTTCCAATAGAGTGTCAGATCCCATCTGTAAAGTTGGCAGTATAGTTATTTCCAGACACTTCATCGCTTGAGGAATGCTTATTATATCTCGAGAATCTCGATGAGCAACGACACGATGTAGACTTGGCTAATGAGGCTCACAAGAAAAGAATCAAATGTTAGTATGATCGGTCCATTTGTCCTCAGATTTTCTCCAAAGGCGACCTTGTTCTAGTCTATGACCAAGATAAGGATCACGTGGGGGCAGGCAAGTTCAAACCCATGTGGTTCAAACCTTTCATTTTCAAGGAGGTATTAAAGAAGGGAGCTTATCATCTGGTTAACTTTGAGGGGAACACTTTAGCGGAGCCTAGAAATGGGCTCTACCTCAAGAAGTATTACTCATAGGTGGGTCACCTTGGGTGACTTCTTGTACATATGTATAGATCTTATACATTTAGTTTGTTTTGTCTCTTTGTTTTATGGACGTGTCATTTTTGATGTCATATTTTTTTACTGTGGAAGATGTCAAGTGAATCATAGGTGTTCATTGGATTCACGAACGATGCTAGCCAACACACTCAGACGCTTGCTTCCACAGCTTGGGTGATCTTCACACCTCTAGGCCAATTGCTATCTTCTGGAGGTATCTATCTAGGTGATGACACAAACAATGTCGCTGAGTATAGTGCAGTCATAGAGTTTCTTCGTGATGCTTTGTTGCATGGTATTTCTCACCTCCGGGTCTACTTAGATGCACATCTGGTTGTGCCCCAGTTAAATGGGGTTTACCGTGTTTATGATCCTACTCTACACCGACGATTCCTTAGGGTACGTCTCTTAGAACGATGCTTTGATTGCATTATGTATATCCATGTTCCTAGGAGATTGAATCAAATGAAAGATACTCTAGCTAATCAAGTATTAGATTTTCATATTGCAAACACATACATACATTGTAAAAATGTGATCCACAAGACATAAAATATGTAAATATGCATATATATATATATATATATATATATATATATATATATATATATATCAAATGTATCAGAGTACATAGGTGGGCGCAAGTGCCTCAAAAAATAATATGTTTGATATACATCGCGGGGCTTATGCCCTCAAAAATATACAAAAAGTTCCCTCGACACGTAAGTGGTCCACCCTAAGCTAAACATGGGGCCTATTGGCCCTGCCATAGTGAACGACAATGTTTTACAAATGCTAAAAAAGATGGACCCAAGTCTATGGCACCCCAACTACATGAGGCTGCATAGATGGCGATAGATCCTCGATCTCCACCATGGGCATTGTATGAGTGAGTGCGATGAGTTTCCACTCCACTCGTCTCAACACTCTATCAGCCTCTCCGACTGGAGGTCCGCCTGCTTCTGCTGCTAGTCCAACGACTGTTGTTGGTGCTGCCTCTGGTCAAGGACACTTCCTGCTCCTCACAAAATCTGTTGGACGCACTAGTCCCACATCTGTACATAACAAATACATAGTAGTCCAATACTCTAGTACACATAAAAATGATATATATAAAAAGAAAATAAATTTTTATTTTTTTTTAAAAGAAAACATACCTATCTCTCCTCACTCTACTCCAGGAGGTATGGGCATATCAAGATCCTTGGATAAGTTGATCCTGACATAGATGTAGTCCTCTATAGCCAGAATCTGCCGAGACCACCAGTCAAAGAAGTATCATTGAAGGCCTCAATGGTCCTCCCTCCCCCCTTTCGTGACAATAATGTTGCCCACCTGCACACTGCTAGGAAGGAGGCCACGTGCCCTCATACTGTCTCTCACAGACTAAGACTGGGTACTCTCTCAAAGAAAAAAGAGCATAATATAGTGTCGAACCTGAAGTTTTTGTTGTTCCGCCCATGACACTCTATGAGATGTCTCTTCATGCACTCTAGCATGGTTGTACTTGAGTCGAACACTCGTTCATTTAAGCACTATATTGCACAATGCATGTGTGCCCGGGAGGCCTGATGTAAGTCTATGGATATAGTGATCTATCCAATGAGTAAAACTATCACTTTTAGTGATAGGTTGGTAATTTTGTCGATCGACACCTGAGAACTCACTTTATCTGTGCTAGTCTCATAGTGTTGCCTGATCAACATGGAAATATTGTGAGGCTCGAGATGAAAAGAACGAAGGTTGACTGGTTCCTGTCTCCTCGAGAGGCTAGTCAGAAAATAGATATCCTCTCTCGTTGGAGTCAACGACTGCTCCTCGAGAATAAATGCCTCAACGTCGGGATGCCAGTAATCCTCAAGGCATTCAACAAACTGGGTTGTTCCCTCATGAGTGGACACCAGAAAAATTTCCACAACTCACATTGTTTTAATGCGGTGACAACAGCAGGGTCTTCTTTGACCAAAAAATCAATGTCTTCGTGCTCCCTCTCTCTCGAGTGGACATACATCCTGTCAATGAAAATTTAAAAGGGGAGTTAGATCTTGTATTTTCTTTTTCCTTAACCTTTTTTAGGGTGTACGCGGGCTGTAGTGAGCACAGCCGTGTATGCACGGAGAAAAAATAATTTCTACCCACAGGCTGTCCTTGGACAGCCCGCATACATGTAGGGCTGCCCCTTTTTAAGAGTGTTCACCCCCCAAAAAACTAAAAGTAATGTAAGAAATAAGTATGGAAATGTAGGAGCAGCTAGTTTGTACTTACTTGGTCCGAGCGGAATTTTGTTTCGTCCTCCGAAGCTCCCATAATAAACTCTTTTAGCAAAGTGGTGTTTTTTTATTTTTGGTTAATTCTCAATTTCCAATGGTGAAAATGAGTTGTTAGCTTCTATTTATAGAATTTTTTGCTCTTTTTGCCACGTTTTGGACCCTTTTGTCATTTTTTTTGGCTTGAAAATCATTTAACATGGTTCTTGAGTTTCTCATTGGATGTTACAAGACACTTCACTTTTGGTTTGAACAACATTTTGAGAGATGGGTCACTTTTGAAAGTCCTTTGGTAAAAGTCGTTTTTTCCAACTTTTTGCATTTAAGTTAGGATTCTACATCCACTTTTGCATCTCGTTGTCTTTTCCATTTTTCCATAAGATTGAACCCACCAAATTGTGACACAAAACCATCATTGCTTCTTTATAAGTGTCGTAATTTAGTGGTAGAGCCTACCTTTACATGGATTCCCTAGGTAGATCCTGGTTGCATTTTTGGTGTCCATGCCATCGTTAATGACTTTAGGCTCGGGAGTCCTTGTTAGTCCTGTCATGATTACAAGATTGAGCCTCACATGTATGATATGTCATCAATCTTGACCTCACCCTTAGGACTCCTAAGAAAACAAGTCTTCTTTTAATTCCTTTTCAAACTCTTTAAACATGAAAATATTGTCGAGCGATCTTGTTGTCCTTCACGCTTTCCAAAATAAAATTTGAAGGCATGTTTCTGTGGTAGTAGTTTACCCCTTTTTTGGTCTGGATGGTCAATTGTACGAACAAAGGTATACTCTAGGAACTCTGGTTCGCTAGAAGAATATTCTCAGGTATAATTTTAACCCTTTTTCAAGCCCGAGGGACTAAATTTACGAAAAAGGAACCCCCACGGAGTCCATAGTTGAGCTCTTTTCAAACTCCCTAAAATTGAAAAGATTGTTGAGTGACCTTGTTCTTTAACACTCGTTAAATTGGTCCAGAAGAACATCCCCTATGGAGTCCATAGTTAATCTCTTTTCAGACTCCTTAAAAATGAAAAGATTGTCGAGTGACCTTGTTCTTTCGCACTCGTTAATTGGTACAAAAAAACATCTATTGGCATGAGTTTACCCCTTTTTTAGGCATGTAGATTAAGGATGAAAAAGGTACACCTTAGGAGATTCCTCTCGCCGAGAGAGTTCTCCTAATTTGATTTTATACTTTTTCGGGCTAAGGAGACTAAATCTACAAAAAGGCGGTGAGTCCATAGTTAAGCTCTTTTCAGACTCCTTAAAATTGAAAATATTGTTGAGTGATCTTGTTTGTGCCACACTCGTTAAAATGGTTTTGAATAAATGTCTTTTCGGTGTTAGTTTATCCCTTTTGGGTTGTAGTGGAACAGGGCACAGGGCTGTAAATGTCTTTTTCCAGAACCAATGAAGTTCTTTTTCTGATCACCAAGATCCTCTTGTCTGTTCATGACGAGCCATCGAAGACCTCTAGGTAGTGAAGTCGTACACTCACATTACACTCCTACCCAATTTTTGAATATCTTGAAGTTGTTTCTCGAGCTCTGAAGGCCTCATATCTAGCCATTAGATGTCATTTGACTTCTTGAAGATGGATACTATATATGTATATCTTTGATTTTGAGATGTAGATACGTTGTGTATTGCTCGCGGATACACTTTATATAGTTATATGGCATGGATATGCAGTGTATTTGATTGGAATACATGATTTATTTCACCTCGAACATGGGTATGCCCGCTTCGGTGAGACAATTGTTATTTTGTAGATGGAACCTCTCGAACTCTGGTCCCGGGCTCACTCATTTCGTACATTGGTGAATATTTTGTAATGTATTTCGGCCATCAGATGCTCTTCTGACCTCACACATTAGGGGGAGTCTATTATAACCCTAAATTGCACCATACATGCATACCTGGCATCAGGCCATCTTACTTGCTATTTTTGCCAAGCTATCACTAAGCAGATCTTCTTAAAAAACATATTTTTGAAGATGTGTGTGCCCTGTTCCACTGCAACCCACCTAAGTACGCTAGCTGCGCCATTACAGCCTACGTATTCCCACAAAAGTTGCAAAAAATAAAAAGTTGCAAGGAATTCATTGAGATTATGGGCTATTGGGTGGTTTTCCAACTGTCCCACTGCCTATAGCCCATCACCCAACCGAATAAACATCCTTTTGTCATATAAAAGGAGGTGTTGGGGTCTCATTCAAAACATAAGCATAAGAATAGTGAAAATCTTCCTATTTTGCATCCCCTCATTGCCCCAATAATTTGCAACCACCTTGTGAGTTTTGTGCCAAAATTGCCCATTCTTTCCTTTTTCCTCCATTATAATCCTATGTCATTTCCCTAAAGAGAAGTGTGAGAGGAGAAAGATACGTGGAAGCGCAATTGGATCTTGGTGAAGACGATCCCAAACCAGGTTCGTGGAGTAGTCATCAATCTCATTGTAAGTAAACTTTGTGATTCTAATAAAAGGAATACTTTTTCTATCCCTCCATGTGATGTGTTCAATCTTTATGCTTGATTTACATTTTTTACTGACATCTAACCCACTAATTCATATATGAGATGCATGTTCGTAGTTTCTTGTTTGTCTTTTTGTGAATGCAGGTCAACCTTGGGAGGAGACTTGTAGTCGAGGATCAATTGAACGCGAAAGGATCGACATTGGACGTGGAGTTCAAGGTAGAGTTACCAGATCGTTTTACTTTGTATTTCATGCATGAATGTCGGGTATAGTCGGGGTATTTATAAAAAGTGGGATACTTTTAGAAGGTTAGATCTGTCTACATGTTGAACCCTAGTGTAGTACATAGGGGGGTTTCCCCACTATAGCAGTGTGGATGTGACCAAATTTGATGGATTGGATCCCACTATCTAGGTAACTCAAATGGAACATCATTTCTCTTTGTATGGAATTATGGATGAGTTGGACAAACTATGGTATGGTGTTCTCCATCTAGATCAAGAACGTTCAGAATGGTGGCAATGGAGAAAAAATGCCCGCCAAGGGTATGTGTCTTGGACACACTTTTTGGCAGATATTTATGAACGCTTTGACACTGACACCAACCATCTAGGCCATTTGAAAAAATTGAAGCAATCTGGCACAATAGAAGACTTTATATCTTTTTTTGAGCGACTAGATTTTCGTACAGAGGGCATGTCTGATGATTTTTTTCGAGAATGTTTTATTAGTGGCCTCAAGAATGAGATTCGTGCTCATGTCCTCATGGATCGGCTTCATAGTTGGGTGGATGCTACTAAAATAGCTAAGGAAGAACAACAGGTTGTCTCTTCTCAAAACCACAAACCCTACTTTATTTCTCTCACTAAACCTATAACTCACACTCCTCCTTCTAATCCACTAAAGATCTAGAAATTGACCAAGGCCAAAATGGATGAACGCCAACTCAAAGGCCTTTGTTATAATTGTGATGACAAATATTTTCTAGGACACAAGTGTAAGGAACAAAATATTTTTATGGCCATCTCGAAGGATGTTTCAGAAGAGGATGTTGAGGCTCCCCTTGTATCTGTGTCACTTGAACCCATAGACATAAAGCCTCCCTCAAACCCTCCCGAAGTAGAATTGATCATTTCCCTAAATTATCTAACTAGCTTCTTTGCTCCCCAAATCCTCAAGCTAATTGGTTACATCAAGCATAGGAATGTCATCATTCTTGTTGATAGTTGAAGCACCCATAATTTTATTCATTGCTGCATTGCCCAAGAAACTAATTGCTATATCTGTCCAGTCAATAATTTCCAAATCACGATTGTCAATGGTGGGTCCATGAAATGTGGAGGGCGTTGTGAAAATGTGTGTCTCCAAATTGGTGACTAGCATCTGAAATATCATATTTTTGGTATCGACATGGTTGGTTGTGACATTGTGTTGGGTGCAGAATGGCTAAGGACTTTGGGTCCAATTATCATGGATTTTAAGGAATTAACCATGCAATTCAACCAAGAGGGCCAACAATATAAGTTCCAAGGAATCACCTCCAGTTCCACGTAGATCATTGGTTCCCATCGCATGGAAAATCTGCTAAAAAAGGTCATTATAGCATTATTACCCAACTCCATGCCATACAAGCCACTGAGACACCCTCTATGTTGTAGCACCTCCAATCCATCCTCTCTAAACATCAAGTGTTTTTTTCCACTCCCTAGGGACTCCCTCTTTCCCATGGTTTTCATGATCATTCCATTCCCCTTGTTCCAAAAAGCCTTCCTCCCAATATCCATCCCTATCATCACCCCTTTTCGAAAAAAATGAAATTGAGAAAATGGTTCAAGAACTGCTCAACACAGGTGTTATTCGCCCTAGTAAGAGCCCCTACTCTTCTCCTATGGTCATGGTCCTTAATAAATAAGTTTCTTGGTGCATGTGTCCTAACTTCTGTGCCCTCAACAAACTCACCATTAAAGAAAAATTTCCCATTCCTGTCATTGATGACCTCTTGGATGAATTGAGTGGCACCTAGTTCTTTACTAAACTTGATATTCATTCGAGGTACCACTAGATCCGTATGAAAGAGGCATACATTCCTAAGACTTCTTTTAGAAATCATGAGGTCCACTATGAATTTTTGGTCATGCCCTTTGGCTTGTGTAATGCTTCCTCCACTTTCCAAAGCCTCATGAATCATTTCTTCCGTCCTTTTCTCCATCATTTTGTGTTATTTTTATTTGATGATATCCTCATCTATAGAAAAACTTGGACAAACCATCTTTCTCATGTGGATTGAGTTCTCCATATACTCTCTTAGCACCAACGTTTCCTCAAACAATCTAAATGTTCTTTTGGTGCCTCAGAAGTTGAGTACTTGGGTCATCTTGTGGGAAAGGCCGACGTCAAGGTGGATCCTAAAAAGATTGAAGCTATGCAAGATTGGCCTCACCCAAAGACTCTCAAAATCTTGCAAGGATTTCTGGTTTTAACAAGTTATTATCGCAAGTTTGTTAAGAATTATGGAAAAATTGCGGCATCTCTCACTAGACTCCTTAAAAAGAATTTTTTCACTTGGACTCCAGCAACTGCTCAGGATTTTCAAACCTTGAAGATGGCCATGTGCACCACTCCAATCCTGTCCCTTCCTGATTTCACAAAGACCTTTGTCCTAGAATGTGATGCTTCTAGGAAGGTAATTGACGTTGTCCTTTTGCAAGAGGGTCAGCCTTTGGCCTTTACCAGCGAACAACTATTCGAGAGAAATTTGGGAAAATCAATATATGAAAAGGAAATGTTGGCTATTCTTCATGCTGTGGATCTTTGGCGTCCTTATCTATTGGGGAAATGCTTCCAAATTAAGACAGATAATCAAAGCCTTAAGTATTTTCTGGAACAACACCTTTCCTCCACCGAGCAATAAAAATGGGTGACTAAGCTCTTTGGATATGATTATGAGATCATTTACAAGAAAGGAAAAGACAATGTGGTTGCTGATGCACTTTCCCAAAAATATGAAGATGAAGGGTCCCTTTTTTCTCTCTCCTTCATTGTACCAGATTGGCTCCAAGCTCTTCACGAGGAATGGCTACATGATCCCAAAAGTTCACATATGATACAACAATTGCAGTGCACTTCTCTAGTTTCCCCAAGGTAATCTTGGCTCAATGAGGAACATCGATACAAAGGATGTTTGTATTTAAGTAAATAGTGAAAACTTAAATCCATGGTACTTTCTTAGCTTTTATGCTACACCCATAGTTGGGCACTCTGAGTTTGCCAAAACCTATGACATGGTAAATTTTTTTTTTTTCTGGGATGGCATGAAATGGGACATCTGTAATTTTGTGGCTGAATTTGATGTGTGTCAATGCAACAAGGGAGAAACAGTCAAATCTCTAGGCACACTACAACCGCTTCCGATTCCACCTACTATTTGGTAGGATATCTCTATGGATTTTATTGTAGGCTTACCTAAATCGGGAAATAAATCAATCAATATGGTGGTAGTTGATCGTCTTTCCAAGTATGCTCATTTTTGTTCTCTTCAACACCCATTTACATCATCCATTATGGCTCAACTTTTCAAGGATCAGGTGTTCAAGCTTCATGGCATGCTGCATTCTATTGTTTTTTATCACGACCCAACTTTCACCATCAATTTTTGGCAAGAACTGTTCAAGCTACAAGGCACCCAATTTCATCTCACGACAACTTATCATCCCCAAACTGATGGCCAAACTGAAGTTAACAAATGTTTGGAAACATATTTGAGGTGTTTTGCATAAGAAAGGAAACATCAGTGGGCTCAATGGTTACCACTAGTTGAATGGTGGTAAAACACTTCATACCATACAACTACCTGCATGACTCCTTTTGAAGCAGTATATGGACAAAATCCACCTTCAACTTTCTCATATTTTCTAGGTGTCTCGAAGGTCTAGGCGGTTGACCAAATGCTTACAGTTCAAGAAGATATTCTCCGTACCCTCAAAGAGAATTTGGTCATGGCCCAGAATCGCATGAAGCAACAAGAAGATCAAGGTCTCTCTAAATGTCAATTTGTAGAAGGGGATCAGGTGTTTCTTTGACTGCAACCTTACAAGCAAAATTCTCTCAAGGCTGACCATTGTCAGAAACTGGTGCCCATATTTTATGGTCCTTATACGGTTCTCAAGCGTGTGGGAAAGGTGGCCTATCAGTTAGAATTTCCCAGTCATTCTAAGCTCCATCCTATTTTTCATGTTTCCTGCTTAAAGAAGGTGATTGGAACTAAGTTGCAAACCCAAACCACCCTTCCCCAGTTGGAGGAAGAAGGCTCCATTTGGATACAGCCACAAGCAGTTTTGGACCAGCGTGAACATCATTTGCGTCAACGAACCATCAATGAAGTGTTAGTCTAGTGGAAAGATACAAATCCAACAAATGTTACTTGGGGACCAACTACCATTCTACAACAATTTCCCCATCTCAACCCTTGAGGACAAGGTTTTTTTAAGGGGGAGGACATGTTAGGGACCTAACCCCTCATGTAGGTAGAATAATATATTTCCATGTAATAAAGGTCAATATTAATAAGGCCTAGAAATAAGGAAGAATAATTCCAATGTAATAAGACCTAATATAAGCTTTCACTTCTAGAAGGATCTTCCTCTAGATTGTTCTTTTGATAGACATATTTAGTATAAATAGGAGTTGAGGGTATGAGAAGTTTTGTCTTGGATATTATTGTAATAGATCTCTACTCTGCTGGAGGTTTCCCCCTCGAAGAGGCAAGTGAACATTGCTCTCATTAATCAAAGTGCTCTTTTTGGTGTTATTCTGGTATCATTTTGGTATTATTGTGGTGTTGTTCTGGTTATATTGTTGCTCATCTTCCATTTCTAGCTATTTATTTTTTTTCTGCATACTTTTTATATCTAGAATATTACATGATGAGGTTAGGGCTCTTATAATATTATGCTCATTGCTAGAAAGATGGAAGGAATTGGTCATGGATGTAAGTAACTTTGTCTCTAGTTCAAACACTATGAAATTTGATGATGTTGTTGGTGTCATCCTTAGCCAAGAAATGTGACAGAAAATCATAGGTGAGACATCAGGTAATGCATTGACCATAGAGAATAGGGGAAGACAAAAGGATAGAGAAAATGGCTTAGGGAACTATGAGAATTATAGGAATGGCAGATCCAAATCCATACTAGGAGAGATATAGTGATATAATTGTGAGAAGAAAGGACATCTGAATAAATACTGTAGAGCTCCAAAGAAACAAAGAGATGGACAACAGAAGAAAAATCAGGAAGCAAATGTAACAGGTGATGTGTTATAAGATGTCTTGATTCTTTATTTAGATAATAGTACTAAGTCTTGAGTAGTAGATTCATGGGCTTAATTTCATGCCACACCCCATAGGAAATATTTTCAAGATTATGTTCAAGATGATTTTGGACAGGTTTATTTGGGTGATGATGAACCATGCAAGATTGTTGAAATGGGTAAGGTAAAAATAAAGAAAAAGAATGGAAGCCAATGATTATTGAAAGAGGTGATACATATACCAGATCTAAGAATAAATCTAATCTCAACATGGAAGTTGGAAAGTGAAGGATGTATATCTATATTTACAGATAAGGCGTGGAAGGTGACTAAAGGATCACCGGTAATGGAAAAAGGAGAGAAGGTAGGTACATTGTATTTATGTACTGTTAATGTTGAATATTCTTTCTCTTTAGCTTCTACAGGATTGGATACAACACTATGGAATCATAGGCTTGGACACATGAGTGAGAAGGGGATGCAGATACTTCACAAAAGGAATTTGTTGCCAGATTTTAAACAAGTTGATTTGGATTTCTGGGAGCACAGTATTTATGGAAAGAAAAAGAGAGTCATATTTCTTAGAGTCGGAAAATAAAAGAAGAGTGAAAAAATGGATCTTGTGTATACAAATGTATGGGGACTAGCTCATGTATCATCTCTTGGTGGATCTCATTATTATGTTACTTTTATTGATGATGCAACTAGAAAAACCTGGGTTTATTGCATTTGACAAAAATATGATGTTTTTTATACTTTTAAAATATGGAAAGATTTGGTTGAGAATGAGACAAGAAATATGTTGAAGTGTCTTAGATTAGACAATGGAAGTGAATCCTACATCAAGGAATTTGATAATTATTGTTCATGCCATGGGATTTGTAGAGAAAAAGTAGTTCTAGAAACACCACAAGAAGATGGTGTGTCAAAAAGGATGAACAGAACAACGTGCAAAGAGTATGAAATTTCATGTTGGGTTTCCCTTTGTAACGAACCCCTTTTATATATCAACAAGAGTAGTAAAAAAATAATGTAATCATTAGTTAGAGTGATCATAAGATAACTTTATCATCTAAACTCACAATATATATAGAATTTTAACATGAACTTTAAAAAACCAATTCAACCAATTTTTATATGGTTCCTATTAATAAAGTAAACTAAAATAAATTAAACATCTTTCTAGCAATTAAACATATAAATCTCTTCTTTGAGTTTGTGCAATATTGCACAAACCTCGAGAAGACTGGATACACAATCATATATAATTATTTTATTTGAAAGATTAATATAGTTCATAAATTTATCCATAATAAAATCTAATATTAATACATTTTTTCTTAACAATGAATAGATAAGATTGAACTCAATGTCATTCCTTAATACACAAGAAAATTGTAGGAAGTATTACCTTACATTTTAATTAATACTAAGCCATGTACTTACTTTAATATTTATATATGATCTAGAATACACTTTTCTTTTTCGTAGACAAATTTCATATGCAATAAAAGGAGGCCAACAATTCTATAGTCATGCACATAAGATTTTATTTATTAACAGAAGTCAATTATCTCCACACATACATGGAGAAAATATCCATCGTAAAAGCAATTAGTAAGAATTAAATAGATATCAAGCATATGGAAACGACAACGAGGACATTCACCGCACAGACTGTGGTCAACATAAGCCTCCAGATTGAGCTTAGAAATTTCCATATGCAACCAATAAACCCTACAATTTAAAATTTGAGTATGATCTATCTACCAATGAAAATATTCCAGGAATTTACAATTTTACTACCCAAGAGCTTTTAGTCCATATAAAAATATTCATTGCACAAAAACCCAATGTTAAGAAAATGAAGTAGAAAAAAAAACAGAGTTTTCCACCAAAATTCGGATCTAAGGGCACGCAAAGGTAATATTTTCAGCGAACTACATAATCAGAATCCGCCATGGAACATAACAGACAGCTACTTTAATTAAGTCGATTTTCTCATACTAACACAATCAATTCTTGTAGGTTGTACGTTTTTATATAGAATTTAATCTATCATTTACAAGAAACTTGGTACATTTATTTTCAACAACAGTAAGACTGGGATTATATATGACAAGTAGAATTATTATATTTAGATTACTCCTGTTAGTGATCCTATTTATTTTCTTATAAGGAAACAAATTATATTTGGAATTCATTGAATATAAAAGGGCCACAAAAGACTAAAATTTCAGAACCAATTATATTCATAACAATGACAACAATCATACGAATTTAATGTATAGGAACAATAGCGTCTAATATCCAAAACTAACATTTTCTAATTGAGAGATTCTAATTTAAAAATACAATAAATAAACATTTAATACCATAACCCGATGTTGAATAATAATAATGACGATATTAAATCCAAAAACGAAGCTTGTGTAGTGCATGTCCCTTCGCTTGCTAATCGAGACAACTTCACCGATACCTCCCAACACCGATACCTCCCAGCCAATGCCAGGGCTAATCTTCTCCCCCCTTAGTACCCTAAGCCGCAAAGAGGTCACACACAAAAAACTCAAATACAACTAGCTCAAGCTTGCCCTCTCAAGGAGAGACTTCCAACTCTTGCCCAAGCTTGAAGCCCAACTCACACAAGTAAACTTAGTCAATAGAAATTTCAAATAATTTCATTCATCTAGCAATAGGGTACCTCTCATTCCTCCTCAACTTTCCTTTATAAAAATATTTGGTTTGACACTTGTCTTCTCATGCAATATTAACTAATTTTTAATAATTAAAATTAAGATTATTCACCCGAACACATGTCACACTTTCCCCAAGTTGCACATGTTTAATCTCTTTTTATTTAAATAATTATGCATTTTCACTCACACTCCTCAATTGGTTCCTATATTTTCTCCTAGTTTTCTCTTACCTTCCGAAATTCTCTTTAATTATGTCTCGAAACTAATTTACACTTGGAGGTTGATTAAGACTCTTCTTCTAATTAGGCTTTTGAGTCTAGATTGACTTAGGATTCTAACTCCATGTTGACTACCCATTCTCTCATGAGTTAATTTCTTTTAACTTAAATTTCTTTTATTAATTTCATGCACATATTGTGCACATGTCTTAAATTATTCTCCTCTTGCTGGATTTTAATTAGTCTAATATCCCCTGGACCCCTTTCTTACCATTTCTAGAGTTTTACCAAGCATAACAAATAAACTTAGATAATAGTATGTTTTCTTTCAAATTTAACATAAGGTTATATAAATTAATTTATGTTTTCCATCATCTCTAATTAATTGTTTTGATTCTCTAAAAGGTCTAAGTATTCATTTTATCTTCTAGGGTCTTCTAGATTTTTAATGACTTCACAATTTAATCATGTGATGTTCCCTTCAAGACGCACCACCATGCTCCAAGGGTGCCACTCACCTTTGACTAGTTTGGAAGTCATATGACAGTTGGAGTCAATACTTCACTTGTCATCCTTCTGTGAGACTAAGGGCTTACTGAGGAATAATGAATCTACCTTATTGTGTAGTCCTCAAAAATCTTCATGAGAGAATGTATCAATCTTCCCTCACAACATCATGAACCTCTCAAAACAAGGTAGTTGTTAACCTTCATTTCAAGTCACGGTGAGAGTGCTAGTAGGCTATGCCAGGGATGATGCCACACCTCTCCCTCATCTATAGGATATCATTGTATGACCCCTTTACTCCATATGTGAGTCAGATTATCAAGCTTGATCATGCCTGCATCCTCTGAAAAAGATAAGACAAGTACTCATATACATGAAATCCATCACTGAATTGTCATCATAACACATGCGTAAATAAAACAAGTACTCATAATCAAAGTAACAGTCCACTACCTGACTCAATCCAGAGTCCAAGGTATATTTTCAATGCCATCAACATCCTTGTCCTACCATGTTTCCTGCACACTTAGGAAACCTCAATAATACCTGTCAATGCTAATCGTCAATATAATAACATATAAATTTTAACACTCAAGCATAACATAAACATATAGGCCAAACTGATGATCATAATGTACCATGTTTTAAACCGGATCACTTGCTTGCAAGTGTCCTCAAAGAATAAGTCAATGTATAAATGTGATTAGTGGAACTGGATGTTACATACACCCCCTTCCTGTTTTAAACTTCATCCTGAAGTTTGTAATATCTAACAATGAAAGCAATAACCATAATTGATACTAATCTATATATCCATCTATCAAAATAAATAAGGAAATTGTTGACGCATCTCATATGCGTCCTCCCAAGTAGCAGAATGTGGACTATAACTCTCCCACTGGACCTTGACCTGATCGACTATTCAATATCATAGTTGTCGAGTGCGATGGTACAATATGCATATTGGATCCGCTATGAGAGCACACTCATCCAATACATGTAATGAACTCAAGTCAATAAAATGTAACGGGTCTGAAATATAATGACGTAAAATTGAAAAATGTAACACATCATGCATACGCCTCAAAGAATCAGGTAAGGCTAGTCGTTAATCCTTGGGTCCTTTCTTTTCTACAACCTCGAAAGGTCCCACAAACCATGGAGAGAGTTTAGCAAACTTTCAAAACTTTATCGAACTCTTATGTGGCTTCACCCACAAAAATACTTTATCACCAACCTCGTAACTGTGGTCTATATGATGTACATCCACATAACTCTTTTGTCGGTCTTGTGCTTATCTAATCCTTTGCCTTATGGATTTCATTTGATATTCCATTTCTTGGATCAATTCTGGTCCGACTAGGACCCTATCCTCTAGTCTATCCCAACTCAAAGGTGTCTTACACGGTCGTCCATATAGAAAATCAAATGGTGCCATGTTTATCATACTCTAATAACTGTTGTTATACACAAATTATACCAAAGGTAAAAATTATTCCCATCATTTCTATTGATCCATCACATACATTTGAAGAATATATTCTAGAATTTGATTCATTCTTTTAGTTTGTCCATCTATTTCGAGGCAATATGCTATACAAAAATTCAATTGCATTTCCAAAGCCTCTTGGAAACTAGTCCAAAGACGTTCAGTGAATACCAATCCTCTATCAGATATTATCTTCCTTGGTACACCATGCAATATTACAATTTCGCTAACAAAAATTCTAGCTATGTCTAGTGTATGATACATTGTACGAACTGGGATAAATTGTGCACTCTTCGTCAAAGTGTCGACGACTGAAAAAACAGAATCATGTATCCTTTCCATCAATGGAAATACAACAATAAAATCTATCGATATAACTTCCCATTTTGATTTAGGAATCACATGCAGCTATAATAATCTTGTTGGATGTTTGTGTTCAACCTTCACCTACTGAAATTCTAGACATCTTGCCACATAATTAACTATATCTGTTTTCATTCCCTTCTAGAAGAATAGTGGGTTAATATCTTTGTTCATCTTTGTGACTCTAGGGTGAGCCATATACACCGCTCGATGAGCCTCGGTCAAAAAAAAATTCCTCAATTCGTCATTTGGTGGTATATACATTCTTCCATTATATCTCAGTAGTCCATCACAATCCAAAGAATATCCCTCGTATATAGGTATCATCATGGTATCTTTTTTGATATTGTATTTTACTTCCTTGTACTAGTTGTCATCAATCTGTATCGCTAAATTTTTTTCTCGAAGATTCGTTTTTAGTGGTATTACTAAGAAAATGCGAGGTCTCTGACTCAATGCATCGGATACTATGTTAGGTGTTCCTTTAATATACATTATTTCAAATTTGTATTCACTTAAAAGTTCTTACCAACATATTTGTCATGCATTCAAGTCACTTTGAGTAAAAATGTGTTGCAATCCACTATGATTAGTTTTTAACTCAAATTTTCGTCCAATAAGGTAATGTCTCCAAACTTGTAAGGAATAAACAATCGCTAATAATTCCAAATCGTTCATTACATAATTCTCTTCATGCCTTATTAGTTTCCTTGATATATATGTGATTACTCGTCCTTCTTGCATTAATATTCCACCCAACCCTTCCTTGGACGCGTCAGTGCATACCAAGAATTCTTTTTCCATATATGGAACCTTTAGTATTGGTGTCATTGTCAATTGTTCTTTAATCTTTTGAAATGCTCCCGTGCACTTCTCTTACCACAAAAATTTATTGTTCTTATTTTGCAGTTCCGTAATTGGATTTGCTATCTTGGAAAATCCTTCGACAAAGCATCGATAGTAACCTACTAAATCCATAAAAATATGAACTTCTTGCATGTTTGTTGGTGCTGGCCATTCCATAATATCCTCTACCTTAGCAGGATCCACAATGATGCCTTCTCTAGAAATAATGTGTCCCAAACAGTGAATCTTTGTCTGATAAAAAGAACATTTCAATGACTTATGTACAACTTGTTTTCCCTTCAACATTGCAACACTAGTTTGAGGTGTTCATCGTGCTCCTCTCTTGTATGAGAGTAAATCAATATATCATCAATAAATACATGTATGAACTTGTCCAAGTACTTGCGAAATACCCCATTCATTAAACTCATGAATACACCTGGGGCATTCATCAATCCAAACGGTAATACCATAAATTCATAATGTCTGAATCTTTTCTTAAATGTTGTTTTAGGAATGTCTTCCTCTTTAATTCAAAATTCATGATATCCCGAACTGAAATCAATCTTTGAAAACACCATCACTCCCTTCATTTGATCAAATAATTCATCAATTCTCGGTAATGAATAGTGATTCTTGATCGTGGCTTTGTTTAATTGATGATGGTAAATAAAAAGCCTCCACGATCCATCCTTATTTCTTACAAAAATTACTGGAGCACCCCAAGACGATATGCTTGGGCATATAAGTCCCAAATCCAATAACTCCTTCAATTACATCTTTAAATCTTGTAATTCAAGTGTCAACATCTGATAAGGCATTCTACAAATAGGTTATGTTCCAGGTTTTAAATCTATAGTAAATTCCAATAATTTATTCGGTGGTAAAACCAATAGTTCTTTGGGAAAAACATCAGAAAATTGCAATACAACTGGGAATTCTTCCAATCTTTCCACGTCACCTTTTTCATTAAGCGATAAAATGGCATACAACTTACATCCCTTGTGCATGATTTTTTGTAATTGTAGGGAAGAAATCAATCTTAGCGATACTCCTTGGTTTCTTTCTACAATTACTCTACTCTATCCAAAATCATCAATTAATCTTAATCTCTTCGTCTTGCAGTTAAGTATCACATCGTGCGATTCTAACCAATCCATTCCAATCACAATGTCATAGAATCCCAAGGAGGTGACATAAAGACTTACACTTGCTACGAAATCACCCAAATTAATGTTACAATCCTTAACCTTCCCTCCAACGTTTTGCTTGGCACTAGATGACATTTCCACATATCTAAACTCATCTTATTCGACTACCTTCACCTTAATTGTTTTAAGCACAACACTAGATCTAGTTCCAAATGAAGAAGATGCTGGTCTAGGGTTCTGAGTCCCCGATATGTTCTATGAAATAGATCTATGCTACTGTTGTTGCAGTGGTCCTCTATACAAAGTCCTCTGACTGGTAGTCAATAACGAATAAACTATGAATGTTGATAACGAATAAAAATACGATATCACACATAGAAATCATTGATGCCATAACGATATTAACAAGGAATGAATGATACCACAAAGGTAACAATGTTAACAACTAATAAACTATGCGATATTCCCCACCAAAATCATTAATGCCATAATGATATTAACGAGGGGTAAATGATAGCAGAAAGGTATTAATGCTAAAAAACAATAAACAATACATTAACACACATCGAAATAATTGTTTCCAATGATATTAATGCTGACATCTCAAGAAAACAAGGTGAAACACACACATAGAATTTACGGTTGCGAATGATACTAACGCTATCGAATTAGGAACAATGCGATCTCACACAAGGTTAATGTTGCCAACGATACTAACACTGTCAACTTAGGAAACAATGAGATCTCACACAAGATTTTCTGTTGCCAACGATACTAATGTTGTCAACTTAGTCACCCAAGGTTCGGATAGATATCAAGCATATGGAAATGACAATGTGAACATTCACCGCATAGACTGTGGTAAACATAAGCCTCCAGAACGAGCTTAAAAAATTTCATATGCAACCAATAAACCCTACAATTTTAAAATTTGAGTGTGATCTATCTACCAAAGAAAATATTCCAAGAATTTACGATTTTACTACCCAAGAGCTCTCAGTCCATATACAAATATTCATTGCACAAAAACCCAATGTTAAGAAAATGAAGTATAAAAAAAACAGAGTATTCCACCAAAATTCGGACTTAAGGGCATGTAAAGGTAATATTAAATTTTAAAGAGAAGGGAGACTGTATGAAATTTTCAGCAAATACATAATCAGAATCCTCCATGCAACATAACAGATAACTACTTGATAATTAAGTCGATTTTCTCATACTAACACAATCAATTCTTGGAAATATATGTTGTACATTTTTATATAGAATTTAATCTATCATTTACAAGAAGCTTGATACTTTTCTTTTCAACAACAGTAAGACTAGGATTATATATGACAAGTAGAATTATTATATTTAGATTAGTCCCGTTAGTGATCCTATTTATTTTCTTATAAGGAAACAAATTATATTTGGAATTCATTGAATATAAAAGGGCCACAAAAGACTAAAATTTCAGAACCAATTATATTCATAACAATGACAACAATCATACGGATTTAATGTATATGAACAAAATAATCTAACATCCAAAACTAACATTTTCTAATTGAGATATTCTAATTTAAAAATACAATAAATAAACATTTAATACCATAATCAATGTTGAATAATAATGATGACGATCTTCAATCCAGAAATGAAGCTTGCGCAATGCCTGTCCCTTTGCCTGTTAATCGAGACAACTTCATCGATACCTCCTAGCCAACACCATGGGTAATCTTCTCCCCCCTTAGCCCTTCGAGCCGCAAAAGGGTCATACACAGAAAAATCAGATACAACTAGCTCAAGCCTGCTCTCGCAAGGAGAGGCTTCCACCTCTTGCCCAAGCTTGAAGCCCAACTCACACAAGTAAACTTAGTCAATAGAAATTTCAAAATCATTTCATTCATCCAGCAATAGGGTACCTCTCCTTCTTCCTCGGCTTTCTTTTATAAAAATATTTTGTTTGACACTTGTCTTCTCATGCAATATTAGCTAATTTTTAATAATTAAAATTAAGATTATTCACCCGAACACATGTCACACCTTCCCCAAGTTGAACATGTTTAATTTCTTTTTATTTAAATAATTATGCATTTTCCCTCACACTCCTCAATTGGTTCCTATATTTTCTCCTAGTTGTCTCTTAGCTCCCCAATTTTTGTTTTATTTTGTCTCCAAACTAATTTATAGGAGGTTGATTAGGACTCGTCTTCTAATTAGGATTTTGAGTCTAGATTGACTTAGGATTCTAACTCCATGTTGACTACCCATTCTCTCATGAGTTAATTTAATTTATTTTAATTTAAATTTCTTTTATTAACTTCGTGCACATATTGTACACGTCTTAAATTATTCTCCTCTCGCTGGATTTTAATTAGTCTAATATCCCTTGGACCCCTTTCTTACCATTTCTAGAATTTTATTAAGAATAACAAATAAACTTTGATAATAGTATGTTTTCTTTCAAATTTAACATAAGGTTATATAAATTAATTCTCTTTTCTATCAGCTCCAACTAATTGTTTTAATTCTCTAACAGGTCTAAGTATTCATTTTATCTTCTAGGGTCTTCTAGATTTTTAATGAATCACAATTTAATCATGTAATGTTCCCTTCAAGACGCACCACCATGCTCCAAGGGTGTCACTCACCTTTTACTAGTTTGGAAGTCGTTTGACACTTGGAGTCAGTACTTCACTTTTTGACCTTGTGTGAGACAAAGGGCTTACCAAGGAATAAGGAATCTACCTTATTGTGCACTCCTCAGAAATGTTCATGAGAGAATGTCTCAGTATTCCCTCACAACATCATGAACCTATTAGAACAAGGTAGTTGTTAACCTTCAGTTCAAGTCATGACGAAATTGATAGTAGGCTATGCTAGGGATGTTGCCACACATCTCCCTCATCCATAGGCTATCTATAAATAGCCCATTTACTCCATCTGTGAGTCAAATTATCAAACATCATCATGCCTACATCCTATGACAAAGATAACATAAGTACTCATATACATGAAATCCATAACTGAATCGTCATCATGATACATGCTTAAATAAAACAAGTACTCATAATCAAAGTAACAATCCACTCCCTGACTCAATCTAGAGTCCAAGGTAATTTTTTGATGCCATCAACATCCTTGTCCTACCACATTTCCTTCACACTCAAGAAACATCATAATAATACCTGTCAATGCTAATCATCAATATAATAACATATCAATTTCAATAATCAAGCATAACAAAAACATATAAGTCAAACTGATGATCATAATGTACCATGTTTTACACCCGATCACTTGCTGACAAGTGTTCTCAAAAAATAAGTCAATGTATAAATGTGATCAATGGAACTGGATGTTACATACACCCCCTCTTGTTTTAAACTTCGTCCTGAAGTTTGTACTATCTAACAATGAAATCATTAACCATAATTGATACTAATCTATATATCCAACTATCAAAATAAATAAGGAAATTGTTGATGCATCTCATATGTGTCCTCCCAAGTAGCAGAATGTGGACTATAACTATCCCACTAGAACTTGAACTGATCAACTATTCGATGCAGTAGTTGTCGAGTGTGATGGTACATTATGCATATTGCCTCTACTATGAGAGTCCCCTTGTCCAATACCTGTAATGAACTCAAGTCAATAACATGTGATAGATCTGAAATATAATGATGTAAAAATGAAACATGGAAGACATCATGCATATGCCTCAAAGAATCAGGTAAGGCTAGTCAGTAAGCCATATGTCCTTTCTTTTATACAACCTCGAAATATCCCACAAAACATGGAGAGAGTTTAGCATGCTTTCAAAACTTGATCAAACTCTTATGCGACTTCACCCACAAAAATACTTTATCACCAACCTTGTAACTGTGATCTATACGATGTGCATCCACATAACTCTTTTGTCAGTCTTGCACTTATCTAATCCTTTGCCTTATAGAATTGAATATGATATTCAATTTCTTGGATCACGTCTAGTCCCACTAGGACCCTATCCTATAGTCTATCCCAACTCAAACATGTCCTACACGGTCATCCATATAGAAACTCAAAAGGTGTGATCTTTATTGTACTATGATAACTATTGTTGTACGCAAATTCTACCAAAGCTAAAAATTATTCCCATCATTTCTATTGATGCATCACATGCATTTGAAGCATATATTCTAGAATTTGATTCATTCTTTCAGTTTGTCCATCTATTTTGAGGTGATATGATAAACTAAAATTCAATTGTGTTCCCAAAGCCTCTTGGAAACTAGTCCAAAAACGTCCAGTGAATACCAATTCTCTATCAGATATTATCTTCCTTGGTACACCATGCAATCTTACGATTTCTGTAACAAAAATTATAGCTATGTCTAGTACTTGATACATCATACAAACTGGGATAAAATGTGCACTCTTCTTCAAATTGTCAATGACTACAAAAATATAATCGTGTCTTATTTCCGTCAATGTAAATCCAATAATAAAATCCATCAATATAACTTCCCATTTCGATCTAGGAATCACATGCAGTTGTAATAATCTCGTTGGATGTCTGTGTTCATCCTTCACCTACTAAAATTCTAGACGTCTCACCACATGGTTAAATATATATGTTTTCATTCCTTTCCAGAAGAATAGTGGTTTAATATCTTCCTTCATCTTTGTGACTCCAGGGTGAGTCATATACATCGCTTGATGAGCCTCGTTCAAAATAAAATTCCTCAATTCATCATTTGGTGGTATAAAAATTCTGCCATTGTATCTTAGTAGTCCATCACTACCCAAAGAATATCCCTCATATCTAGGTATAATCATGGTATCTTGTTCGATATTTTATTTTACTTCCTTATTACTGAGAAAATGCAAGGTCTTCAACTCAATGCATCATATACTTTGTTAATTGTTCCTTTAATATATGCGATTTCGAAATTGTATTCACTTAAAATTTATGACCAATGTCTTTGTCGTGCGTTCAAGTCACTCTAAGTAAAAATGTGTTGCAATCCACTATGACTAGTTTTTAACTTGAATTTTCGTCCAATAAGGTAATGTCTCCAAACTCATAAGGAATAAACAATCGCTAATAATTCCAAATCGTGCGTTGCGTAATTCTCTTCATGACTTATTATTTTCCTTGATATATATGTGATAACTCGTCCTTCTTGCATTAATAATCCATCCAAACCTTCCTTCGACACATCAGTGCCTACCAAGAATTCTTTGTCCATATCTGGAACCTTTAGTATTGGTTTCATTGTCAATAGTTCTTTAATCTTTTGAAATGCTCTCGTGCACTTCTCTGGCCACAAAAATTTCTTTTTCTTATTTTGAAGTTTTGTAATTGGATTTCCTATATTGGAAAATCCTTCAACAAAGTGTCGATAGTAACCTGCTAAACCCATAGAAATATAAACCTCTTGCACGTTTGTCAGTGCTGGCCATTCCATAATAGCCTCTACCTTCGTTGGATCCACAATGATGCCTTCTCTAGAAATAATGTGTCCCAAATAGTTGTAAATGTGTTGAACCTGCACATAATAGATCTATCTAGAAAATACCACACACATTTGCAAAGAGAAATTGAGAAAGAAGAAGCAAGAGAGAAAGAATGGAATAGTTCTTATTAACCGTAATGAATAATGAATAATTTACACATGATATACTCTGTATAAATCAACCAATACACACTGAAGGTGAATCCAATGCGCCATAGTGGTGGTCTAGAGTGATCTGGACACACACCATCAGTTATAGGAGTGAACTGCCACCTAGTCTAGTCTCTCAAGAAGTTACGGGAGTGAACTGCCACCTAGCTGAGTTAACTAGTATATCAGTCTTTAGTTAACTGACTGAAACATAGTTAAGTGAGGAGGATATAAGGGAATCATGGGTAATGCGCTAGCCTAGTGATGATACCAAGGTTAATGCACATTAACTGGTGATGATCCCAATGTTTCATGGTGACAAAACCAATGGAGCAACTAGACTCCACTCAACTAATCAAATTGAAGTGAAAAATGAAGAGAATATTCTCCCTAGAGTAACATTCTTCCTAAAATATAGGAGACTGGATAATGACTAATAATGACTAATAAACAAGTAAAAAACCTTAGGAAAAAAAATCCTAGGTGTGTGTGAAGTAACTCCAACACCCTCCCTGAACATCACTATGGTGAAAATTAAGAATGGGTCCTGGCAACGAGGCCATGTTAGGTACCCAATTACAAAATATACACTAAAATAAAGTGAGGAAAGATGGAAAAACTCATGAGAAAACCCTCCCTCAAGGTACAATGTATGTAAAAAGAAAAACTATAGTTGCTAGGAAACTGTGTCCTTCACTCCAAGACAACTTTGCAGAGAATGGAACTTCTGCTCAATGAAGGTCTTGGTTAAGATTTTTTTGATATGTTCTGTTGTAGAACAAAACTATAGGTTGATGATCCCCTTGTGTACTAAGTCACGGATGTATTTCATGTGGATATTGATGTTCTTCATCCGCTACCTCTGAACTGGATCCTACAGAACTTCAAAGTGATCTGGTTGTCACACCAGATGATGATCAACCAATGAAACTGAATTTCCAACTCAATGAGAAAATGTTGTAGCCACATAACCTAAATGGTTATGTCAACTACCCCTCTATACTATGCCTCAACTGAAGATGGAGAAATGGCATCTTTCTTCTTGGTCGACCAACAGATAGGCCTAGAATCAAGACTGAGTGAGTAACCAGATGTGGGCTTGCGATCATTTCTATCAGTAAACCCGATGAGATCCAATGTAGAGTATGATGCATGATGAATCCCAAAGGTGATAGCACCTTGTACGTATCAAAGGATACGCTTTGCATCTTTCTAATGTAGCTTATGCGTCTCCTGCATGAACCTAGAAACTGCGCCAACTGCATAGGAGAGGTCTAGTCTGGAGTGTGTGAGATACAACAAGCTCCCCACTAGCTGTCTGTACAATGTGTTTTCAACCAGTGGAGTGTCCCTTCCATCCTCAAGTTTGACTTCTGATAGGAAAGGATTCAAAGAAGACATGTAGTATGTCATGTGAAATCTCTCAAGGAGATCTCGAGCATACTTGGCCTGAGACAGTTTGATTTCTGATGCATCTTGACTTATCTTGAGTCCAAGAAAGAAGTGTAGCAGAACCATGTCCATCATCAAAAACCTGTCATGTAGAATCCTCTTGAATGCAGCAATCACTGAAGTTGAGCAACCGGTGATCAACAAATCATCAACATGCAAAACTAAGAGTATAAGTGAATCAGTCGTCCTGAGCATGTAGACAATTGGGTTTGATTTACAACGTACAAAGTTCTATGACAACAGGTAGGAGTCCATCTTGGCATAACATGCCCTTGGAGCCTGATTGAGGCCATAAAAAGACTTCTTCAGTCGACAGGCCAAAGATGAATACTGCATAAATCTTTGGGGTTGCTCCATATAGATCTCCTCAGAGATATCATCGTGAATAAATTCATTCTTCACATCCATTTGATGTACTTCCCATCCCTTGGACACCGCAATGGAAAGTACCAAACATATGGAATCCATATTCGCTACTAGAGAGAAGGTCTCATCATAGTCAATGCCATGCACCTGCTGAAATCCTTTGGAAACAAGCCTAGCTTTGGCTCTTGGTTCTGTAGAACCATCTGCATATGAAAAGTTTCTTGCCACAAGAAAGGGGAGCCAGATCCCAAGTCTGGTTCCTGAGGATGGAGTTGTACTCCTCCTGCATGGAGGATTCCCAAAATGGATTCCTAACAGCCTCGCCATAAGACTGTCAACCTAAAGACTGAACCAATAAAATATTCATGGAGGGAAATGGTTCAGTGGCATTGAGTGAAATAGGAGGCTCCTAGAAATCAGATAGAGTCCTCCTAGTATCTGTTGGATCACCAACAAGATCCCCTGCATCCTAAAGAGTAGTCTGTGCCACTTGTGCCTCTGATCTAGATCTGCATTTGCATCTGGATGCCCTAACTCTACCTTTGACTATACTAAATCTATATATGGATCATCTGAATCCTATGAATCAAAACTCTCATCTGAAGAAGAGTCGACATGTGCATGATCATCATCTGATGCAGGAGAATCTCCCACATCAAGCGAGCCACTGCGGAAGCGGAGGATAGTTGGACGAGGGCCAGCACAAATTTTGAAAATCGCCTTGAAAGTTGTTGCGTGAACATTAATGTGGAGATTTAATGAAGCACACTTGTATATTGTGATGGACCTTGAGCAGATTGCTCTCGTCCTTAGTAGGTAGGAGGCATTTAAAGTAGTTAATGCAGGTAGATAGAAATTTAATTCTAGATTAGACTGTTCGAGAGCGAAAGAGGGAAATGGGATATAGACACCCTCATTGTGTATTGTAGGATAGTTAGAAGCATTGGAGCATAGAAGAGAAGCAGAGAGCTGCGTAAGAACACCCATGTACAGAGCTTGAACTAATAGAAGGGGTTGATTCAAATCCATGGTTTTGTGTTT
>JASDQU010104120.1:172614-195409 GCA_032191745.1 Picea mariana
AAATATTCAAATTTCTAAGGATTTTATATAGTTTTTATAAATTTTTGGCGATTTTTAAGGTAAAATAATTTTATCCTATAGAATTTGGGCGAATCATTTTTAAAATAACGAATCTCGTTTTTGGAAAAACCATGGAAAATTAGCCCATGAGCGAAATTTAGCCCCTAAAATCATCTATGTAGGTGTCTTCCACTACGATGCTCTATGCGGTGTCTATCCTATCTACCTAGAAGGGGTCATACCCTAACCCCCATTGTTCAACTCTTTTTCAGCGATGAAATCCTTTTGTATTGCATTGTGCAAATTCTAAGGCATCAAGATCTTGACCTTAGCATGAATGTTGAAGTTGAGACCAAAAACAAAATTATTAACCTTTAATTTCTCAGTGTTGAGATGTGGCACATATTTGAGTAGCTCCATAAACCTAGCCTCATATTAAGGTATTGTACTAGTGCCCTTTCATAAAGCACTGAATTCATTAATATGGAACTCAATGAACTCATCATATAGGTACCTCTCCTGAAATCATTCCTCAAATAATTCCCATGATACCTCTACAATTGATCTAGATTATTTTTGGAACAAAAGGAAATTAGAGATATTATAATGAACTACACATAAAAATTTCCAGAAATAGGGAAATGCAATAATACATGATTTCTATTAATGGAAGAAATGTATAGAGACTATAAAAATACAGAGTGCGAGACTCATTAGAATGGTGGAATATTTATCTCTGAGAATAGATGTGACGGCTACGCTCATTCCCAAGAAGATGATTACAATGAGGCTCTGAAGGCCTTTTTATGATAAACATGAATGTCAAAACCCTAGACATCCAAAAACCTAACCCTAGGAGATGAAGCGCCAAAATTCATGTGGGCCTCGTTGGGGTAAGTTATTACATTAACTTCTGGGGGTTGTAACTTTTGCATATGATATATGTTTTAGGTGTGTGATAGCCAGTTAGAAAGATATTTTCGAGAAATATGAATTATTCCATCAAGATCTAACTCCATATATAGTTTGACTATGGCAAGACAAGAAAACATTTTTTAGAGCCCCAAAATGGCCCTAGAATTACAAAAAGATGTACTGACATGTAAAATTTGAAAATAAGCTAGTTGGAATAGGTGGGTAGCCACCAGTATCCACCTAGATGTTGTGTAGGGATTCAAGATAGCCTCGTAAGTGCATAACCCACAATTACAAAGAAATGTCCCCATTACAGATAAACGTGTTGAACTGAAAACTTTCAAGAAGAGCCAGTTGGAATTTGGAATAGATGGATGGCCAACAATATCCACTTGGATGAATCTTCCCCCCTTAGTAATAAATGGTCTCCATTGTGTTGAGTTCTCGGGGAAGAGGGGAAATCATTTTTTGAATCTAAATCTTGCTGAGATGTGTGCCTTGTTGGAGAAGTTGTGTTGCTTGTTCTATGGAAGTTTGTCACAAACCTATTGCTGGGAGGGTTGAATTTGTTCCACCAACCTGTTGTCTATGGGCTTGACGGGGTACTATGTAGGAACCATTGTAGGTGAAGAAATAATATCTTCTTTCTCTTATGCAATTTTCCTTTGCTGGATAGAAGGTGTTGAGGTTGTAGTGGTTGCAGTGGCCTTCTATGCATCCTTTGAACATACTGTGAAGAGGAGGAATTTTGTAGTATGAGAGATTACCTTGCGACATTGTTTTGGTGGAACAATAGTTAGAACTACCTCTGGTATGTTGTAGATCTGACCCCCGAGAGTAATAATGACACTACAAGGTCAAGACTCATAAACAACATGACATATTCACATATATGGTTGGTCCAAAACAACATCAAAAACATCAAGAGGGGAACATCACAATCTACCTCATCCTTGAAGGGATGGATGCCATAGGACATGCAACACTACTGGTTAACATAGATATCTTGTCCCTGGTGAAGCCACCCAATGTTGTATGGATACAGGTGTGGTGTTTTTGACAACCCAAATTGTTTGACAGCCTAATCTAATATGAGGTTCTTCTGGCTACCTCTATAAAAAATTAAATGCAACAGGGTCCCCTTCACCCACATCTGTGAAAGGAAGAGGTGCTCCCCCTCTTCAGGATCTACTAGTTCTTCTGGTTGAATTGTTGCAGTCGCAACATTAGCAATAAGGTCTATGCCCATGATCTATCTCCTTGTATTTGACCTCGACCACCAATGATTGTTTCGAGCGAAATTCATTGGTGTTGTGCTAGGGGATTTTGTGGAAGTCACACCATTTCCTAGTATCATTCTTCATCTTTCCTTTCCCCTTCTTTTTTTGTTTCTTGCACTAGTTTTCAGAAGGATGTTGGTTAGGTTTGTCTTTACCATGCTTTGGTTTTTGTAGATTTTCATATCTGAACTCCCATTTGTTCCAGTGCCTAAATTTCTGCTCAATTTTGACAACATATCGATAGGTATCTCCCAATGATGAGATGTTTAGGAAATCCATTTTGGTTTGGATGTACCTATGCAAAGCCCAACAATATTTTAGAACCAGATGCCTCTAGGAGGTATGGAAATCATTTGTGAACTCTAGTGTTGTTTGAATCTTCTCTTTCCACAATGTGGTCCATCTGATATATTGGTCTTCACAGTTATCAACAAGGTAGTATTATTCCTTGAGCGCATCCAAAAAAAAAATCCCAAGTTGGATCGGACCCATATATTCTATATTCCTCTATGGAAATTTTCTCCCAGTAAATTTCCCACCAATGTTTGACATGGGGGAGAGCCTTGAGGAGTGCGAAGGTGATATTTTCCCTGCCGAAAATGTTGTGAGCAGAGAAATAACCTTCTAGCATATTCAACCATTTTTCTAAGGAATATGCATATATCTGACCTTCAAATACGAGAATATCAAAATTAACTTGTACCTTGAAGGGAAGATGCACAATTTCACTCAAAACTTCCATGGGTCATAAATGATGGACAAAATGATGGAGAATTTTTCCCACATCCTTCAACACCTTCCCATAGCAACAGGTGCATCTTCCCTGGGTCATAAATTTTGCATACAATCTCCATTTTAGGCGTGTGATAACTCATTGGAAAGGTTTTTTCGAGAAATACACATTATGCCATCAAATTTGACTCCATCTACAGTTTGAGTCAAGAAAACATTGCTTAGAGACCCAAAACGGCCCTGAAAGTATAGAAAGATGTATTGACATGAAAACTTACAAAATAATCCAGTTGGAATAGGTGGATGGCTACCAATACCTACCTGGATGCTGTGTAGGGATTTATGAAAACCCTATAAGTGTAGAACCCACAATTACAACGAAATGCCCCCATTACAGGGAAATGTGTTGAACTGAAAACTGTCAATATGAGCCAATTGGAATTTGGAACAGGTAGGTGGCCACCAATATCGTCTTGGATCATGAATGGCCTTGTTCAGTTGTGGTAAAAGTGTCTTCCACCAAAGAAGCACACTCCCTTTTAGCTGAAATACTGCTATGCAGACCTTCATGTTGGAGGTATAATCACGCAATGCAAAACACATTGCCATATTCTCTAATGAATATTCGACGGATAAACCATCTATGGAACCCAAGAACTCAGGAAATTTTACCTGCTTAAGTTCTCTATGAACAATACCACTAACTATAGGAGGGAACTGCGAAAATTCATTTGGAATAGACTCCCTGCCCTCATTACGATCAAGGAGATTTATCAGTGCCTCAGACATCCTCTTAAAGGACCTCATCATACCTAAAACATATCCCACTACAACCTACTCCTTCTTAGTGGTTTTCTCTTCTCCCTATGGAAAATATCCCTCAAGTGTGGATGTACTTGGAGGAGGAATTACTCTTCCTCTCGTAGCCTGACATCTACTAATTCTCCATCCTCTAACCATGACACCTGCATAAAACAATTTTCAAATGTTATTAGCGATATATCAAATTTCAAGCAATTTTCTTTGAAAGTCGTGATGAGTCCTGTGTCACAGAGTAGACCCTTTCTCTGATACCATATGTAACGACCCTCTTTATAAATAAAAAAAGAGAAGTAAAAAAATAATGTAATCATTATTTAGAGTGCTCGTAGGCTAACTTTATCATCTAAACTCATTGAATATCTTTTTTTGTAAGATATTATTTTAACATGAACTTTAAAAACACAATTCAGCCAATTTCTATGGTTCCTATTAATAAAGTAAACTAAATTAAATTAAGAAACTTTCTATCCATTTGACATCTAAATATATTCTTTGGGTTTGCGCAATATGTGCACACCTCAAGAAGACTGGATACACAATCACATACAATTATTTATTTAAAATATTAATATACTTCATAAATTTATCCATAATAAAATCTAATATTAAAACATATGTTGTTAACCAGGAATAAATAAGGTTGAAGTCAATGTCATTCCTTAATACACAAGAAAATTGCAGGAAGAATTACCTTACATTTTAATTAATACTAAGCCATGTACTTACTTTAAAATTTATATATGATCTAGAATAAACTTTTCTTTTTTAGACAAATTTCATACACAATAAAAGAAGGCCAAACATTCTATAGTCATGCACAAGAGATTTTATTTATTAATATAATTCAATTATCTCCACAAACACATGAAGAAAATATCCATCGTAAAGGCAATTAGTAAGAATTAAGTAAAATCACAGGGCTTGCATATATGTATTGATTATGTCGTGTTGCAAAACTATTCAGAACATTTCAACAGTATTTTTGTACTATTTCAACAGTATTTTTGCACTATTAATATAGATGGAGCATTAGAATAAGTAAGATCAACTATTATCACAAGAGAACACACACCATATAAAAGAGGTATATTCAATAGAGAATAGTAACCAACACCTATTATCCTTGTCGATCTTACTTTAACTACATATGTAGTTAACATGATAACAATTCCAACATCTAAAAGATACACCTTCATTGTAACTAAATTCAATTTTTGTTATAAGCTTCGCACATATAAGCTTAATTGGAATTCATTTATCATACGAAATCTTGAGCTATCTTGGAAGAACATGAGTCGGCAATTATAACTATAAATATTTTACGATTGTGTCGATCATATGGTTCCATCTATTTATTAAGGGAACCAAATCCTGATATATATTATGTAATCATGTTTCGACGACAAAAACAATACAAAGAACTTGATAATGAAACGATGAAGAAAAATTACCATGAGCAATCTCTCAAATCACCCCCATAAGCTCATAACGGTGAACTATGCATTACATGTAGAAGACCATAATGGGTACTAAGTTATGCAGAAAATCTGTCATGGCTACCAAACTGTAATCCTATGGTCAATCTTGGACAAAAAATCAAAAAATCTGAAGAACCAGATCATAGTAAATTTCCCGCAAGCCAACCAGACCGATGATAACAAAGAGAGGACTAAGAAAAGATATTGTTCATGCCCTAAGAAAAGATAGCAAAGAGAGGACTAAGAAAAGATAGCAAAGAGAGGACTAAGAATGATATTGTTCATGATAGCAAAGAGAGGACTAAGAAAAGATAGCAAAGAGAGGACTAAGAAAAGATAGCAAAGAGAGGACTAAGAAAAGATAGTATCTCCTCCATAAAGGTTCCATGTCTCAACTCCCTTCAGTTACAGGTATTATAGAATCCTAAAAAAGAAAAGGACCCAAAGATACAAGGCCATCAACCCAAGGAAAAGAATGTGATTGCTCATAAAAGAATATTGGAGGCCACATTGATAATAAACACTGACAACTTAAGAAGAAAAGAGATCACACACATAGGGATAAATTATGCCACAAAGGTATTAACACTGATAACCAATAAAAATATTATATCAAAGACAAAAACCATTGGCTCCATAATGATATAACAAGGAATGAATGATACCACAAAGGTACTAACGCTGAAAACTAATAAACTATGTCATATTCCCCACCAAAATCAGTAATTCCATAATGATATTAATGAGGGGTAAATGATGCCATGAAGGTACTAACGCTGACAACCAATAAAAAATATGTTAACACATGCTGATTAATTGGGTTGGTTTTCATTGATGTCAACCCTTGAAGAAATTCTAGTAGCAAATTCCGGTAGCACAAAGGTATGGGTAAGGGACCCAAGTTTTTTTGAGGTATAAGGGCATTAAAATCAATGAATTTATAGGTAATACTATTATATATGGATAGTACATGTCATGCTATATCTGGTGATATGTGGAACATCACATAACTCCTCACGGTTAGAGAGTTATGGCCTCGTGAAGTTGGAGAACCCTCATGAGTTATCTAGAAGCCAATAGAAGGTCAAAGAAGTCAAATTACTTTAGAAACTCCTAGAAGAAGTTTGACTAGTCAAAGTGGGTAAAACTAGGAGTTAATCATGGGTATAGTTTTTGCATTAAGAAAATAAATTAAATAATAAAGGAGTTGCAACAAGAAGTTTTGAGTAAAGAGAAATTATTAAAATAATAAAGTAGTTAAAGTGATTAAGTGGACAAACTAGCTAAGTGGATAAAGTTGGTTAAGTGGACACAGTGGCTAAATGGAAAAAATGGTTAAGTGGACAAAGTGGCTAAATGGACAAAGTTGGTTTAGTGGACAAAGTGGCTAAGTGAACAAATTTGGTTAAGTGGATAAAGTGGTTAAGTGGACAAAGTGGTTAAGTGGATACTTCTAGAGGAAGCTACTTGGAAAGTATAAATAAGAGAGAAAGGATCTCCCATTTGTATTCCATTCAGAATATCAAATATCTACAAGTGACTGAGGAAACCGAAGGATATATAAGGCGAATTTTAGAGGGAATTTGAAGTAAAGAAGGCCGAAATTCAAGGGAGGATAAATTATTTTGATGATGCTTTCTAAGGTATGTTATTCATAGGTCATCTCACCATTTTCGCAATAAATTTTTTTCTACAATGATTCTGTCAGAAAAATATGGAGGTCATTGAGAAATCGTATCCAAACAATTGTGATAAAAATTTCATCTTGTGGGTCTTTGTATTTTGGGAGTTACACTCTGTGGAAAATAAGGTTTGTGGCTAGTCCTAAAACTAGTCTAAAACAGGTGTTTCGGGTAAAAATGTCATAAATGCTTCATAACAGATCCAAATTTAGTAAGACTAAATGTATTGGTTATAGTACAGTCTATAGTATTCTATGTACTATTTTTATATCCATACAGCAAATATTTTGTGCAGGGCACGCTCTACAAGATCGCTCTCTAGAATAAGACATAATTCAACAAGGTATGTCATTTCTACTATAACTCATATTCTAAGAGGTTACAAGTAGCGAAACCTAGAGAAATTCCATAAAATACATTGAATAGCATTGTGTACTATTTATAGATCTTTATTCATTACAGATACATAGCTATGATTATTTCAAGTTACGGTTGTTCACTAATCCAAAACAAGTCATGTGAGACTAAAGTAAAATTTGATGAAAATGCTAGTCTCTTGTTAAGGATGGTTTGCAGGTATGTGATCATATACACTAGGTATGTTATAGAGTTACAAATCATAATTGCATGATGAAATTTATGAGGTCTTGTTGTTGAGGTTGAGGTACAAGTTGATGCATGTTTCAGGTTATTGGTACAAATTGTTTGGTGTAGGTTGATTGGTACAGGTTGATAGTGATAGGTTGATAGTGGGAGTGGTTGACTCAGTGATAGTAACATATTGTCTACATTTGGAATTTATATTTCAAGGAGGTTGGATGGGGAAATGATAGGTGGATGTAGCCACCTTCCGATTGTAGCTAGAGAACATAGGGGGTTGTATCCTCCTTCTGGTTGTAGCCAGATAATTGGGGAGTTGGAGCTTCCCTCGGGTTGAAGCTTGAGAAACTAGGGGGTTGGCGCCTCCTTCGAGTTGTGGTTGGAAAAAAAAAGGAAGTTGGTGCTTCCAATGAATGTAATTCTTAAAGACATATAAGAAAAAGCATTCTGTGGTTTTCTCCTGCTATGGGTTTCCACGTAAAAACATTGGTGTACTACTGTGTATGTGTATGACTACTCATTTGTTCATTTTTTATTTGCTCTAAAACTATTGGATGATAATGCTACATTGATCATAAATAAGTATAACACTTGCATATTATGGTTAAAAAGGATTAGATTGCTCTATTACTAATTCACCCCCCCTCTTGGTTATCCAACAATTGGTATAAGAGTAGGTTCCTTCATGAATCAGTTTAACCATTGAACGGTAGATCATGGAGAGCAATAACATATATAAAAAAATAATACCACATTCTTATGGAAAAAAGTATGCATTTTGGAGCATAAAGATGAAAACATATATACATACACAGGGATTTGAAATTTGGAAATTAGTTGTAGATGGATACAAAGAACCATCAGTTCCACCAACAAATGAAAGAGCAATGAAAATCAATCTAAATAATTCCAAAGCCACAAATGCACTTCTGAATGGTCTTGGTGAATCAGTATATACCGAATTTATGCATTATAAATCCACTAAAGATATTTGGGACAAACTTCAAAATATTTATGAATGAGATTCAAAAGTCAAAGAAGAAAAGATTCAAACTTACAGAGGTCAATTCGAAGAACTAAAGATGAAGGAATATAAGAATATTGCAGCTTACTTCTTACGAGTTGATGAAACAGTGAAGGCAATCACAGGATTGAGAGAATAAATTAAAGAATCTGTAATTGTTCAAAATGTACTAAGATCTATTCCTATGATATTTGATCCTAAGATATCAGCACTAGAAGGAAGAGACGATATAGACTCAATAAGCATAGACAAACTACATGGAATCTTCACAGCATATGAAATGAGAACTAAATAGGAAAATACAGATATAAAGAAGCAACTTTCAAAGCATCCACAAGGTCAAAGAAAAAGGGAAATCAAAAATAAAAATACCATAGAAACATGGGTGACTTCTCAAAAGATGATGAAGAAGTGGCCAACTTTGTCAAAAGATTTAACAAGGGAACCAATGATAGATATAAAGGTAAGCTTCCATTGATTTGTTTTAATTATGATGGTATTGGTCATTTTTCTAAAAAAATGTCCTAATAATAAAAATAAGAGGAATGTTGAAGATTACTCAAATAGAAAACAAACGTATAAAGGAAAAGGAAAAATAAATAAATCTTTCAAGAAAAGATTATGCACCAAAGAAGACATCTCCTCATCAGATGAAGATGAAGTTAGTGACAACGAGACAAAAAGAGTTATATTCATGGAAATAGAAGAATCTGATAAAGGAGACACTGAAGAAGAATAAGAAGAGGTAGAAGTTGACTGCCGAGAAGAATTGTTGAGTTCCATAGAAGTTATAAGAAGAGAAAAGGAGAAAAACAAGAAGCTACAAGCATAACTAGAAAAGAAATAAGACACTCAGGAACTAGAAAAAATGATCATGAAATTGAAGGTTCAAATAGAAGAAGATAAAAGAATTGAAGAAGCACTCAAAGAAAAGTTAGAAGAAAGAGACGAGATCATTGGAAATTTGGAAGCAGAGAAGTCAAATTGATAAAGGATCTTTAAAATAAAAATATGCAGAACAACTCAAACATTTTGAATGAGATTATCAACAGTCAAAAGCCTCATCATGACAAGTATGGACTTGGATGCAATCATACAGAAAAGGGATCAAGATTCAAAACAACAAAACAAGAAAGATATCCAAAAAACTATGCAGAAATAATCAAAGGGGATATGAAGACCTATAAGGAATATTACAGAGACACTCCTCCACCGAGAAGATTCAGATTTCAGAATAAACGACCGACATTAACAACTAGGCCTCAGGAAGAAGAAGGATTCATAAGATCTTCAACTCCCAGGTATCAAACTATATTTTTTGGTTTATGTTGTGCATGAAACAATTTTGGACATAAAGATGTAAATTGCGGAGCTAATAGCAGAAACATAAACAAATTTGAAATTCATACACAAAATGGTTATCCAAGAAGGCCTAGTGAAACACAAAGAAGAAGCTACAATAGGTTTGAATCATTGAGCAATGAAGTGGAATGCTACAAGTGCAACAAATTTGGACACATGGCCAAAGATTGTAGAATGGTAGTCCCTCCTAGAGAACGACATCAGAACAACAATAGTCACAGACATGAACTTTATAAGAGAACATGGATAACAAAGTAGAATCAATATAGAAATGAAGAGTGCACACTCACTCTACAAGATAAGCATAAGAAACATGGTTGGTATGTTGATAGTGGTTGTTCAAAACACATGATAGGTGATAAAGACATGTTTCTTACATTAATAAAGGAAAGAGATGGAAATGTCTCCTTTGGAAATGATTATTCAGCTAAAATCATTGGAAAATGCACAGTCAGAATTGGAAACAAGAATATGAAGGAAGAAAATGTTATACTACTAGATGATATGAAACACAATATTCTAAGTAAAAGTCAAATGTGTGACCAAGGTCATAAAATTACTTTCGATTCACATAAGTGCTAGATAAGAAAATATGGTTCACGAAAATTGATTGCAACAGCTGCAAGAACTTCAAGCAACATATATGTATTAAGTGAAATTGGAAATGAAAAGTGTTGTCTGGGAAAGGAAGATGAAGGTTGGCTATGGTAGAGAAGAATGGGTCACATAAAATTTGATAACCTTGTCAAATTCAACAAAAAGGAAGTAGTTAGAGAAATTCCCCAGATCATGAAACCAACCAACACTTTATGCAAGCATTGTCAATAAGGAAAAAAAACAAATACCAGGTTCAAATCAAAAGAATATTCAACGACAAGACCACTGGAAATTGTTCATACTGATCTAGTTGGACCAACTACAACAAAGGTTTTTAAAGGTGATAAATACTTTATGTTATTAGTTGATGATTATACAAGAATGACTGTAGTTTTCTTTCTCAGGAATAAGTTAGAATCTTTTGAAAACTTCAAGTTCTACAAGGAAATGGTTGAAAATTAAATGGATTCAAAAATCAAATGTTTGAGATCTGATAATGGAGGAGAGTTCACTTCAAAGGAATTTATGGAATTTTGCAGCAAGCATGGAATAAAAAGGCAATTCTTCATGGCTAGGAAACCTAAATAGAATGGAATTGTTGAAAGAAAGAATAGGACAATACATGAAATGGCTTAAACAGTGTTAATGGATTCCAATTTGACAGATATTTTTTGGCCACATGTAGTGCATACAACAATTCACATTCAAAATAGAGTAACGCTTAGAAACAACAATGAAAAATTTCCCTACGAGCTATGGAAAGGAAGACCAACAAATGTGAAGCACTTTTGAGTATTTGGAAAAAAATGTTACATCAAAAGAAAATATGGCAGAATGTGAAAGTTTGACTCTTGTGTGGACAAAGGAGTAATTGTTGGTTATTCAATTACAAGGAAAGAATACAAATGTTAAAATGCAAGGTTGAACAAAGTTGTGGAAAGCATCATTGTAACAATTGATGAAGCAAGTGGACGAGAATTAAAGGAAGAATAAAATGAATCAATGGAACAACTTGATGAAGAAGAAGAAAAAATTGAAGAAGAAGTAGAAGAGGAACATGAAGAAGATCAGACAAAAGTAGAAGAGCAAGTTCAACAAGTTCCTGCAAATACACCTAGCAAACGAGTACAGAAGAATCATCCTTCATATCAAATTATTGGAAACAAGGATGCATGAGTTAAGACTAGAAGAAGAATCAGTTCGCCAGAACAAATGCACCTAGCACTCTTATCTACGATTGAACCAAACAGTTTTGAATAGGCCAACAAGGATGAATTCTGGAATAAGTCCGGAATGAAGAATTGGATCAAATAGGGAAGAATGACACTTGGAAATTTGTTCTAAGACCAATAAATAAGAATGTGATTGGCACTAAGTGGGTTTTCATAAATAAATTGAATGAAGACGGACATGTTACAAGGAGAAAAGCTAGATTGGTATGTAAAGGATATGCCCATGTTGAAGGAATCGACTTTGAAGAGACATTTTCCCCAATTGCTAGAATGGAAGCAATCTGAATGCTCTTTGCTTATGCATGCTCCAAGAATATTAAATTGTATCAGATGGAAATGAAATCATCTTTTTTGAATGGGGAACTTGATGAAGAAGTCTACATTGAAAAAACAGAAGGTCTCAGTTGTCAGAGAACACAAATTATGTGTGTAAATTGAAGAAGGCCTTGTATGGTATAAAACAAGCTCCCAGAGCATGGTACTCTAGACTAGATAAATATCTACAACAGGAAAGGTTAAGAAAAGGAAGTGAAAACAAAAACCTCTACATCAAGGTAACTCAAGATGGTATTTTATTAATTGAAGTTTATGTTGATGATATTATTTTTAGAAGTAATGATGATAGGTTAAGCCATCAATTTGCAAAGGATATGTAGAATGAATTTGAAATGTCATTACTCGAATACCTATTCTTCTTTCTGGGTCTTCATATATGTCAAAGAAACCAAGGAATTTTTATTTCTCAAACTAAGTATATTAGAGAAATGATAAAGAGGTTTGGAATGTAAGATTGCAAACTAGTTACCACTCCTATCCAAGCCAGTTGCAAGTTGAGAAAAGATGATGATTCAAAGTCTACAGACCAGAGGCAGTACATGTCAATGATTGGTATCTTACTATATGTGACAACATCCAGACCATATGTAATGTAGGAAGTTGGACAGGTGGCATGATTTCAAGCAACACCAAAAGAATCACATGTCTTAGCAGTGAAGAGGATTTTGAGATATCTCATAGGAACAAAATAATTTGGATTATGGTATCTAAAAGGAAAGGATCTATCACTTATTGCCTACACAGATGCAGATTGGGTAGGTTTCATTGATGACCGACGAAGCACCAGTGGAGCAACGTTCTAATTGGGTGAGTGTTTAGTATCTTGGATAAGAAATAAACAATCATCAATATCTTTATCTACAGCCGAAGCAGAGTATATTGTAGCGACATGATGTTGTACATAGGTTCTATGGATGAAACAAAATCTGACATATATACAAGTTTAGTATGATGAGCCCATTCCAATCTATTGTGATAATACAAGTGCCATCAGTATCTCAAATAACTCGGTGATTCACTCCAAGATGAAGAAAATTCCAATCAAGTATCACTTTATACAGGAACAAGTTGCAGAGAATAACATCAGGGTTGAATATGTGGGCACAAAAAAACAAGTGGCTAACACCTTTACAAAACCGCTTCCAAGGGAAGCCTTTGAGTATCTTTTCCAGAGACCTAGAGTAATTTCTACTCCAAAATGAATTCTTTTGAATGCTTATCTTATATGTCTTAGATTTACACAAGGAAGCACCATAAAGAGGACAATTCAGGTTGGGAGATCAGGTTTAAGAAGTGTTCAGCCAGGGGGAGTATCCCCAAGGATAGTTCAGTTAGGGGGAGAAGACCTAGATGGAAAGACACCTTTTCCATTGATGACAAAGGGGGATATATTTATGAGATGCAAGATAGAGATTTAAATGCTCAAAGAAAGAGAACAAACACATGGTTCCAGGGGGAGCGATGGTCATAAGGGGATCATGAGTGATATGTCTTCAGTATTGCATTAGAGTGTTGCCATCAATTCCAAAAAGGAAAATTGTTGATTAATTGGGTTGGTTGTCATTGATGTCAACCCTTGAGTAAAGTCTGGTAACAAATTGTAGTAGCACAAAGGTATGTGTAAGGGACCCAAGTTTGTTTGAGTTATAAGGGCATGAATATCAATGAATTTACATGTAATACTATTCTATATGGATAGTACATGTCATGCCATTTCTGTCGATATGTGTAATGTCACATAACTCCTCACGATTAGAGAGTTATGGCCTTGTGAAGTTGGAGAACCCTCATGAGTTATCTAGAAGACCCTAGAAGGTCAAAGAAATCAAATTACTCTAGAAACTCCTAGAAGAAGTTTGAATAGTCAAAGTGGGTAAAACTAGGAGTTAATCATGGGTATAGTTGCTTCATTAAGAAAATAAATTAAATAATAAAGGAGTTGCAACAAGAATTTTTGAGTAAAGAGAAATTATTTAAATAATAAAGTAGTCAAAGTGGTTAAGTGGACAAAGTGGCTAAGTGGACAAAGTTGGTTAAGTGGACAAAGTGGCTAAATGGACAAAATGGTTAAGTGACAAAGTGACTAAATGAAAAAAGTTGGTTTAGTGGACAAAGTGGTTAAGTGGATAAAGTAGTTAAGGGAATACTTTTAGAGGAAACTACTGGGAAAGTATAAATAAGAGAGAAATAGTCTCCCATTTGTATTCCATTGAGAATATTGAATATATACAAGTGAATGAGGTAACCAAATGAGATATAAGGAAAATTTTAGAGGGAAGGTAAAGTAAATAAGACCAAAATTCAAGGGAGGATAAATTCTTTTGATGATTCTTTCTAAGGTATGTTATTTACAGCTCATCTCAACATTTTAGCAATAAATCTTTTTCTACAATAATTCAGATAGTAAAATCTGGAGCCCATTGAGAAAACATATCCAATTAATTGTGATAAAAATTTCATCTTGTGGGTCGTTGTATTTTGGGAGTTACACTTCGTGGAAAATAGGGTTTGTGTTTAGTTCTGAAACTAGTCTAAAATAGGTGTTTCAGGTAAAAACGTCATAAATTCTTTATAACATATTTAAATTCAGTAATAAAAAATGTATTGGTTAGATTAAAATCGTTAGTATTCGGTGTACCATTTTCATATCCATACAAAAAATATTCTATGCGGGTCACACTCTACAAGTTCGATATTTAGAATAAGCCAAAATTCAGCAAGGTATGTCATTTTTGCTATAACTCCTTTTCTAGAAGGTTCCAAGAAGTGAAAGCTGGAGAAATTGTCTAATAACATAAGGGGGTTGTATCTGGAGAACATAGGGGGTTGTATCCATAGAACATAGGTGGTTGTATCCTCCTTCTGGTTGTAGCCAGAGAATTGGGGAGTTGGATCTTCCCTCAGGTTGTAGCCTAAGAAACTAGGGGATTGGAGCCTCCTTCCAGTTGCAACTGGAAAACAAAGGAAGTTGGTTATTCCAATGAATGTATTTCTTAAATACATATAAGAAAAAACATTCTATGGTTTTCTTCCGCTTTAGGTTTCCACATAAAAACATTGGTGTATTGTGCATGTGTATGACTGCTCATTTGTTCATTGTTTATTTAGTTTGAAACTATTGGATGATAATTCCACATTGATCATAAATAAGTATAAAACTTGCATATTATGGTTAAAAAGGATTAGATTTCTCTATTACTGATTCACCCACCCTCTCAGTAATCCAACAATACACACCGAAATCATTGTTTCCAATGATATTAACGCTAACATATCAAGAAAATAAGGTGAAACACACACACATAATTTATGGTTTCCAACGATACTAACGATGTCGACTTATGGACAATGCAATCTCACATAGGGTTACTATTTCCAACGATGATGACACTATCAACTTAGGAAACAATGAGATTTCCCACAGGCTTTTCCATTTCCAACGATACTAATGTTGTCAACTTAATCGCCCAAGGTTCAAATAGATATAAATCATATGCAAGTGACAACGGGGATGTTCACAACGTACAATGCAGTGAACATAAGCCTCCAAACTGAGCTTAGAAATTTCTATATGCAACCAATAAACCCTACAATTTAAAATTTGAGTGTGATATATATAGAAAGGAAAATATTCTAGGAATTTATGATTTTACTACCCAAGAGCTTTCAGTCCATATATAAATATTCAGTGCACAAAAACCCAATGTTAAGAAAATGAAATAGAAACAAAAACAAAGTATGCCACTAAAATTCAGATCTAAGGGCACCTAAAGGTAATTTTAAATTTTAAAGAGAAGGGAGTCTGTATGAAAGTTTCAACGAATACATAATCAGAATCGTCCATGCAACATAACAAACAATTACTTGATAATTAAGTATATTTTCTCATACTAACCTAATCAATTCTTGGAAGGATATGTTGTGTGTTTTTATACAGAATTTAATCTATCATTTACAATAAGATAGCTACATTTATTTTAAACAACAGTAAGAATGGGATTATATATGAAAAGTAGAATTATTATATTTAGATTACTCAGATTTGTGTGCTCCTAAGAAATCTTCATGAGTGACTGTCTCATTCTTCCCTCACAACATCATGAACCTATTGAAACAAGGTAGAAATTAACCTTTAGTTCAAATCACGGTGGGAGTGATATTAGGCTGTGACAAGGATGATGCCACGCCAATCCCTCATCCATATGATATATCTGTATGACCCATTTACTTCATATGTGAGTTAGATAAGAAAGTTTCATCATGCCTGCATCTACTAACAAATATAACATAAGTATGCCTATACATCAAATCGCTAACTGAATCATTATCATGAAACATGCATAAATAAAACAATTACTCATAATCAAAGGAACATTCCACTCCCTAACTCAATCAAGAATCCAAGGTAATATGTCGATGCCATCAACATCCTCCTCTAGTGACGTTTCCTACACACTCAGGAAACCTCATCATAATACCTATCAATGCTAATCATCAATATAATAACATATCAATTTCAATACTCAAGCATAACATAAACATATAAACCAAACTGATGATCATAATGTACCATGTTTTAAACTTGATCATTTGCTCGCAAGTATCCTCAAAAAATAAGTCAATGTATAAATGTGATCAATGGAGCTAGATGTTACATCGTTATAGTTCTGGGAAGATGTTGTAGATACGGTTGTTTACTTGATAAACAAAGGACCGTAAATTTCTTTGTATGGTGGCATTACAAAGGAGTCATGGACATGTAAAAAGGTAAACTATTCATTTTCAAAGACTTTTAGTTGTAAAGCATTTGTCCAAAATGATAAATAAAATAGAACAAATCTTGAAGAAAAATCAAAGAAGTGTACCTTTATTGGATATGGTGTTAATGATTTTGATTATCTCTTATGGGATTATGAAAATCACAACATAATTAGGAGTATAGATGTCATATTCAATGAGAAGTTCATGTACAAAGATCAATTGCAGGGAAGGAAATAGGAAGAGGAAAAACCGGAATAAACCGTGATTGATGAGATCACTGAAAAATAAACTACAAAGGTACTATAAAATCAAAATGTACAACAACAAGAGAAGTATGTACCTCAATCTCTTGCAAGTGTTGTTAGAATATGTACCATGTTAAGTAGACCCCCTGAATGATTCTCTCCTTCATTGTATTATTTAATGTTGAATGATTCTGGTGAACTAGAAATTTATGAAGAGGCAATCCAGGTAGACACTAAAAAGAAGTGGGAGCAAGGCATGAAATATGAAATGGATTCCTTGGTAAATAACCAGACTTTGGACTTGGCTCAGTTTTCTACAGGAAAAAGAGAATTGCAGAATAAATGGGTTTACAGAATGAATGAAGAAGATGGAGGAAAAAAGTGGTACAATGCCATACTTGTTGTAAATGGGTTTACATAGAAGAAAGGTATATATTTTGATGAAATATTTTCTCCTATTGTTAAAATGGCATCAATTAAGACCATTTTATATGAAACAACCACAGGGGTATGAGGTCAAAGGGAAGGATAATTTCGTATGGCGGTTGAAGAAGAGCTTGCATTTCCTAAAGAAAGATCTAAGGTATTGGTATTTGAAGTTTGACAGGTTTATGACATAACAAGGTTATAGTAGATGTCATTTTGATCATTGTGTTTATTTTAAGAGGCTAGAAAATGGAAGTTATATTATCTTTCTATTGTATATAGATGACATGCTTATTGCAGGGTCTAATATGTAGGATATAAATGTGCTCAAGAAGAAATTAGCTAATTCATTTGTGATGGAGGATTTGGGTGTTGCAAAGAAAATCTTTGGTATGAGAATAACAGGAGACAGGAAAAATCACAATTTGAAATTGTCTTGGGGTGAGTACATAGAGAAGGTGTTGGAGAGGTTTAGAGTGCAAAATGAGGAACTAGTTAGTACACATTTGGCCAGCCATTTCAAATCAACCAAGAAAATGTATCGCAAGACATAAGAGAAAATAGAATACATGTCCATGGTCGCTTATTCATCAACAATTAGTAGCTTTATCTATATGATGGTGTGCAAAATACTAGATATTGCACATGGAGTGGGAGTTGTGAAAAGGTATATGAACAATTCAAGTAGAGAAAATTGGGAGGCATTAAATTGGATTCTTAGGTATTTGAGAGGTACTAGTACTTATGTATTATGTTTTGGAGGTTCAGACATTATTCTACAGGGATATGTTGTTTCAGCTATGGAAGGTGATAAATATAGTAGGAGGAGCACCAAAGGGTGTGTTTTTACTATAGTTGAAACAACAATAAGTTTGATTTCAAAACTACAAAAGGTGTTTCAATTTCAACAACAAAAGTGGAGTATGTTGTTGCTACAGAGGCTAGTAAAGAAATGATTTGGTTAGTAAGTTTTATGGAGGAATTAGGAAAGAAGCAAGAGAATAGCAGGTTATATTGTGACATCGAGAGTGCCATTCATATTATAAATAAATCAGTCTTTAATTATAATACTAAGTATATGCATATTAGGTACCATTTCATAATATCCATCTTGGAAGATGGACAATTGAAGTTGGAAAATATACATACTAGCCAAAATCCTGCAAACATGTTAACAAAGGTAGTAACTAGGGAGAAATTGAGTTCCTTCTAAGTTTTAGTTAGATTTCAAGCATGAAAGTGAAGATGAGAAATTTTTCAGGTCCAAGGTGGTTCATATTCCAATAGGTACAATAATAATGGAGTTGTTGTGATCAGTCTCCAAGTGGGATATTGTTGGCTATGGAGCCTGATCATCTTCCTATTCAGAGATTTGTTTCAACCGTGTTTGGATCCCATTTCCTGACGGGGGGTGTGTGGGGGGATTTTCCCCCAATTATTGTCATGATGGAGGTCTCAAGGGGTGGAAATAATTAATAGGTCCCCCCCGTGGCAGGGGATTCAGGGGAAACTCCCCCGTAGTGATTTTTTTGGGAAAAATTGCCTTGTAAAATATTGTAATTTCGTAGTCAATATGGACTGTTCATTATAAGTTCGTATATATGATGGTAGAAGTTATGTTAAGTATTTTTTCCCTAGAAGTAAACCTTGTTTTTTGTATGAGGGAATTGTATTGCGGCTATGGATGAGAGTGAATATTCCATTATGAGGGAGGAGACCTTGAGAGAAAAAAGAGGAATTTACAATGGGTGTGTTGTAGGTTGTATTCCTTTATTTGCATGATAATAATAAAGGAATGACATAGAAATTTATCTAGTGGATGTGGCCGAGACTGGGTGAACCATGTATATCTGTGTCTCTATTGTATTGTGTATCTTTTGTGTTTTATTTCTGCATTTTCTTTATTTATTACTCTGCAATCCTGTTTTTCTAACAATGCATTCTTCCTTCATTCCCTTTAGTGGTAGTACCTTAAGAGTGTCCTCTCTCAAATGATGTTTCCTTTATGATGCAAGAGCATCGTACAAATCCAAAGCACGTGCCTAGCCAAAGGAACAACTGAATGTGCGGATGAAAAAGGACACATTTTTATGAAAATGTTTTGAATTTTGAAATCTGAAGCCTTAATGTAATAGCTAGGAGAAGCGTACTTACATTTATGACTTAGAGATATGAACAGATATGGAGAAATTACTCTCATCTTCCATATGTAATAGGCATTTAAGTCTGTTAATGTAAAGTAGGTAGATATGAATGTTAGATTAGACAGTTTAGAAGCGTAGGAGGGAAAACAGATATAGACACCCTCACCCTTGTATCATGGTAACATTAGGATGATAATTCAAATTGGATAAGCTGTAGAATTGTAGCAGAGAGTTGTAGAGAAGAACCCATGTATAGGATCACTTGAGTTAATATATAAAGCTTTGAATCAATTTTCATGGTGTTATGATGATTACTGTATACATTTGTTGAATGGTATGTTTAGAGTTGATTTGTTTTCTCTGTTATGAATTTATCTCAATGTTGTGTTGTGTGTATGATTTCATGTTGAATGTATGAAGTCAAAAGGAAAGGAAGAATAATGAGTTTCAATTGTTTCTCTCCCTGAGAATTCCTGCAAGGAGTGCAGTGAACGTCCACAAGGTGTGCGTTGATGAGGGTCAAAGTTTTATCTTAGAAAGCTCAGGGGAGATATTGTTGTTCTCATACCAGCAGAAGTGAAGGCGAAGTACAAAGCCATGCAAAGTGTGCGTAGGTTGGTGGAAGCTTAGAACTTATCAACCAAGGGGAAAGTTGAAGGAATACTATTGCAAAGAGTGAACAGGGTCGAAGACTCAAATAACCGGAGGATATTTGAAATTTTTCCGCAGGGAGTGCGAGCAGGAACCCTTTTGGAAGGCTTGAGTTTGCAAGTGAAATCTCAGGAGAGATTACGCCTTTGAAGTCTTCAAAGGGAGACGAAGATCGAAACCATCACATAGAAATTAAGTTCGGGAGGGAGAACACTTAGTCGTTGGGCAGAAGACATTGAGGAGTGAATCGGGCGGTAAGAATTCTCCGAGGAGAGCTAGCGAAATCGCGAGGACCATAGGATCTAGTGGAGCTATAAGGTGGTTAGGAGTTGGATGAACTCACCACCCTAATATCAAGAATCAATGTGAACCATTGATCGTGGTCGATAAGATTCGTTGATCTTGTTTCAACCCATGTCGTTGGATCATTTCGTGAACTCGGGGTTCATTAGTTTGGAGGGAAGACTAAATTTCTTGGTTTCGTGAAGTTTCGAGTTGCGAGGAGTAGGGAAGGAGATCCAGAGCATTGGATGCAAGTCGCGGGAGAATCATTGGTTCAAAAACTTTGTGGGTATCGCGTATTAGAGGATCGAGGGTTGAAAGAATTTCTTTTCAATTGGAGAATTCGTGAAGTGTCGAGCGCCAAGGGTTCGTTCGAACACGTGGTACATACGTTAGGTGGGGACCGCGTGGTTGATAGGTGGTGTAACAATAAGTTCCCAGAGAAAAGTGGAAGTGGGTGACAGGTGGTGGACCCACGTCACCTAGGAAGAAGTCAACCATTGTTGATTTATCATGTCTCGTTGATTCACGAAGGAGGAGCAGAGGACTCAACACCCCAACTCGCAAAGTTGCGAGTTGTGAGGGGTGCTAGAGTTAGGCCCTAGCCAGTGGTCATTGGTAGAGGTTCTAGTGAGGAAGGAGCCATACCCGTATCGCATCTTGGGTATCGGCATTTGGATAAAGAGGAGTCGAGGGTCTCTGACTCACGAACTCGCGAGTCACGAGAGGCGCTTGCGCTAAGGCTTGGGTTGTGGTCACATGGAAATGTAAGGCTCGTGCCTGGTGTTAAGTTTCACAGGGCGGGTTTTCATAAAGGACCTGTGGATATATTGAAGGTTTCAGCAGGGAACCGAAGGAGTTTCTTCAACTCGTAGAGAAATTAGAACGATCATGTGTGGATCTCGGCCAAGGGGGTCGAGGGTCTGCAACAGAGTGGTAATAGAGCCTAGAACAATTTCTTTTCTTTCTGTAGCAGAGAAAAGGGAGAAAATTTTACAGCCATGTCGCCGAGAAGAAGATACATGCAAATACTTGATCCAGTAGAGGAAAGAGAAATGTGAAGAAGAAGAGATAGGCAAATACCTAATCCAGCAGTGGAAAGAGACATGCATGAATTACGTGCCAGACTTGATGCTATGGAGACAACATAGAGGCACAAAGTTGACACTGGGGATATCAGCGAGGTTGAAAGTGAAAATGAAGTTGGAAACGAAGAAGTTGCAGTCGAAGATGTTGCAGAAAAACATCTATTCAGGGTTGTTGCAAGGATAGGTGTCAGAGCAAAAATGAACATTCCAGTGTATGAGGGAAACTTGGATGTTGAAGAGATTCTAGATTGGATTAGAGCTCTAGAAAAATACTTCGACTACGAGGATGTCCAGGAAGACAAGAAAGTCAAACATGTCATTACTAAACTTAAAGGGCATGCAACACTATGGTGGGATGAATTGCAGGCTGACAAACGCTGCAAGAGAAAGAAGAAAATCAAAAGCTGGGATAGAATGGTTGCAAAGATGAAAGACAAATTTATACCCAAGGATTATCAAATCACTCTATTTTGGAGGATGCAAAATTTGAGACATAAGATGATGTCAGTGAAAGAATACACTGAAGAATTCTACAGGATAAACATCAGAGAAGGTCATCGGGAAAGCGATGATGAAAAAGTTGCCAGGTACATGAATGGTCTGTGATATGGCATTCAATATGAGATGAGTATGATGACCATTTAGACTATGGAAGATGCTTATCTGATGGCTCTCAAAGCTGAAGAGAAGCTGAGAAAAAATCAAGGTCAAAGAGGCTAAGGCAGAAGTCAAGCCAGAGGCAAAACAATTTCCTAGGACATAACTCAAAACTCTAAGGAAGAGGGGAAGAAACCTCAAACTCAACCTAAAAGTCACAGGGAAGGAAATATGCTGATAGAAATATATTTCCTCGAGCCGGAGGAAGAGGAAGAGGCAGAGGAGGTGAAGTGAAATGCTTCGTCTATGGAAAAATTGGACATAAATCCTATAAGTGTCTAGATAAGAAGAAAGATGGTGGTGAAACTCACATTGCCAAAGATCAAGGATGAAATGTTGAGGAAAAATACGCTGAGGGTGGAATATCCTTAATGATGAGGAAAGTTCTCTTGAAGCCAGAGAAGGAGGTAGAGAACCCAGCCCAAAGAAACAATATGTTTAGGACTGCTTTCAAAACTAAGGATAGAGTATGCAAGGTCAT
>JASDQU010104120.1:208694-225190 GCA_032191745.1 Picea mariana
ATAATATATGTTGGTTTTTCCGGTTTGGGTTTCCAGGGGAAAAATCTCTGTGTAATGTTTGCATTTGCCATTGTATCTTTTCTATTCTTTTCTGAATATTTGTTTACAGTAGACATTGTACAAGGTTAGAATTTACATTTTCCCTTCTTGTTCTTCTTGGAATATGAAGAGTCTTTGGAACCTGAAGAATCATTAAAGGGTTTGGAATATCTCTCCTTCCCGTTCTATTTTGATTACCATTTTCCATCATGCATGTTGAGTGCATGTTCTTTGGGATCTTTCATGAGGCTCATTTGTATGAGTTTTGTCTTCTCGTATGTAAGAGACGCAATGAACTAAGCCAATGCAGACATTTTCCAATAGGTTCCAAAAAGACATTTGCCAGAATGGAAATTGGAGACATATACAACATATTATGGTCCTAGCTTGGCCAAGATTGTTAGAATAAGTTGTTTCTCTTGTGCAAACTTGTCAATACCACATTCACCTAAGATCAATAACAAAGATTTAAATTTAGTAAAAAAATCTTGTATATTATCAAAACTTTTAGGGTCTAAGGTATTCAACTCTACCTCAAGCATATGACCTCACATCTCATCCAGCTTTCCAAAGAGTCCTTCCAGGGTAGTCCAGATCTCATTTGGAGTCTTTCATGTAGGAACATGAAACCATAAATTAGTGGAGATTAACTCAAGAAGTAGTCATGTGGCCTCATCCTTACAATTAACCCATCTCATATTCTTAAATGTTGATATAGGTTTTATTTCCATCGCCATCATCAAATCATATAGTCCTTCCTTCTGAGTTGGAATTCTGCCTTGGGCTTCCAATCAAAATAATTGTATGGTGCGAGGATTACCACCAAGTTTGACTGTACAATAGTTTTCATTTTCATCTCTTCCACTGTTTCTAAGAACCCCTAAAATTTACTCTCAATTTGCAAGTGAAAACTTAAGAAATCACGATAGAAAGGGCACTTTAAGTGAAAAATTGTATTAGTTTCAAGAGATGATCTTCTTACTTACTTTCTGAGAAAACGATGAGGAATATTCCTAAACGGTTGAAAACCCACTTTCATAATGGGTCGATTTACTTCTCAAGCAGATCGTTTCCTCAAAAACTTAGTATTTTGGGAGGAGTGAATGTAGATAGGTATGATCACAGATTCGTATCAATTTCAGGAGGCTATCTTGCGGCTTACTTTCTAACCAAATAGTGAGGAATCTCGCCAAACAGTTGAAAACCCACTTGCATAATGGGTCTATTTACTTTCTACCTGGGCCATTCCCTCAAAAACTTAATATTTTGGGAGAAATCACTGTTGAAAGGTACAACCATGGATTCGTATCAGTTTCAGGAGGCTATCTTGCGGATTAATTTCTGAGCAAATAGTGAGGAATCACGCCAAATGGTTGAAAACCCACTTGCAAAATGGGTCGATTTACTTCCTATGTAGGCCGCTTCCTCAAAAAATCAATATTCTTGAAGAAATAACTATTGAAAGGTACGACCGCATATTTAGCTCATCGAAACTCCAATTTTCCTTATTTTTTGGCTTGTCTGGCTTGCTCCAAGAAGCATAGCTCTGATACCATGTCAGTGTTTCATGGACAATTACACAGGAGATCTAGCTAAAGCATGCACAAACAAATCTTATCAAGAAAAGGAAGAGAGATACACAATAAAGAATGAGAATCAATGTATATTATTATCTTATCAATGAGTGAGTGATCTTCACTCATATAGGCAATGACATCCTATAATTAGGAATGCATGCATAATAGTGATGGTCTAATATTAGAAAGTTTAAAATAGAACTAGTCAATTAACTCCCACTGAACTAGTGTGCCAAAAATAGAAATTTCCCCAACAAAAAGGATGTGTAATTGTTCCATGAAACTGAACATGAGACATATAAGATTAATCTTTGTAGAGAAAGGTCCAGTTCTATACGAATGTTTTTTTAAACTAAATTAAGGGTGGTAGGGTGGTGCTAGGGTGAGTTGAATCTTACTAAGGATTGGTGTCCTTATTATTTGTGACAGGTTGGTTCCTAAGAGGATTGGTGTCCTCATTAACTACGACAGGTTGGTTCTTGAGAGGATTAGTGAGCTCATTTTTTGTGATAGGTTGGTGCCTCAGAGGATTGGTGTCCTCATATATAACATGTAGGTGCCTACCAAGCGAAATAATTGTAAATTGTAAGTTGGTTCTTGCAAAAGTACATAAATAAATATGTTTTTTGGTTTTCTCTCGCATTAGTTTCCACGTAAAAATTATGGTGTAATGTGTTTTTTGCATTGTGTTTTGTGTTCTTCATGTATTGTTGATTAAGCACTTATAAATCATTTTAATTTGTTGAAAGGAAAGAAACCTGAGAAATATGTTACAATACAGATTCACCCCCCCTCTTAGTATTTTTGTAAGTTATAACAATTGGTATCAAAGTGTAGGTTCCTTCAGTAACATGCTAACAGCTGGAAGGAAGATCACACAAAAAGTATGACAAGTCAAGATTCATTTTCTTCTTAAATTGGGCCTCCTCTATTCAATGGAACAATTTTTTTAATTTTGGAAAGTTAGAATGAAGACCTACTTAATGTCTATTGATATGGAAGTCTGGCAGATTGTGGTAGATGGTTATAAAATCCTAGAAATGCCTCCTACTAATGAATTAAGTAAGAAAAATGACTAGAATAATGCAAGAAATATGAATGCTATCCAAGGTGGACTTGTAGAAATAGAATTTGTAGTAATGCATTTGGAATCCGCAAAGAAAATATGGGATAAATTGGTAAACAATTGTTGGAGCGATCTATTTTGAATAAGTTTTAGGAATCGCGTAGAAGCCGATCACGTGACATTTTGGAAAATGAGTAGTGCGCACTGAAAGAAGCTAGCGCATTATCAAGATTCGACGTGCAAGAAATGACATTTAGTTAGGAATTTTTGGAACATTTTGTCCACTTTGTAACCATGTTTTAAGATGCTTATCCCTAATAGAATACTATAAATATGTAGTGGATTTTTGGGTAGAAGGAAAGCTTAGTGAGGAGAGAGTGTGGTCAGTGAAGATTTAGCTAGTGATTCATATTGTTGATTGTTTTGGTTGAGTTGTTGAGTATGAGATGAGTTGGAGATCAATACAAAGGTATGTGTGCATTGCAACATAGAACTACTTAGGAAAGTTTGGGAAATATCAACTGATATATATTTTTGTAAGAGCAGTGCACAACTATAAGGAGATTGCAAATGAATAATATAAGAAGACAACCATTGTTGATGTAGCCCAGTTTGGGGTGAACCACATTTAAATATTGTTTCATGATGTGTATCTTATCTGTGTTATATTTCTGATGCATGTGATGGATGGTTAGTATTGATATGTTTATTGTTTGTGGTTATTGCGCAATGATGGTGAGTGTTCAATATCATGAATATGTCACTCATATATGTTGTTATGATCCTACGCACTTAATTTAATGATGAATGAATGAATTCTAAGTGGAGTAATGTCACGCATAGGGTATATTGCATGATAATTAAAGGTTAAGTAAAGGAAACTACACACATAGTAGATGAATGAACAATGCATAGTATGGTCATGTTGAATACCTCACTTCCCTTCATCATTGCAGAAACTTGGTTATTGCAGCCCTTTTAGATTCCTCGGGTGAGATCTCACTTTCTTCCAGGTGATTCCAAAAGGGATAGTGTCTAAGGGTTTTGTTGTTTTATTATTATTGAACCTGGGGTCTTCCCACTCTGTGCTAAAAAATGGTTTTGTTGTCAAGATTGGGATATACGAATGAGGGGGATGTGGAGGCCCACTAAGGAGGATAATAGAGAATGGTTGAATAATAAAGAGATCGAGTTTGCACTAGATCAAAATCATAATCCAAGGATCAACAGAGAAGAATGGTTACAAAGGTATGTTTTTACAAATTTACATGAAATTTTCTTTGTTGACTTCCTGATTGTGCTAGTAGAGTGGATCCATAGATTTATTGAATAGATAGGAAGATATCACACTGCGGTTCATAGGAATTGGACTCCTGAATTGATTTGACATAAGAAATAAGACATCATGCGTAGTTGACTACTCGTTGGATAGTGTTATGAGAGGTTACATTATGAAATTTTCCATAGATCGTACTCAATCGTACAGTGATGTTGAAAGATAATTCTTCAAGGGACTGTGCAGAAGATACCTGAAGTTGATATATACATGGATTAAAATTTTTTTATGCGACAAAGGAGTGATGACAATTAAATATTATTGCTAAGCACCTTCGCACAAATAGGGGAACTGGGATTTGACCAGGTAATGATCTGAGAAAAGAGAGGGATGAAAAGAAGGAATGAGGAACATATGCACTAAGGCTGCCGAGTGAAGAAGAGTGTGTGAAAAATGAAGAAATTGGAGAATTGTGCAGTGGTAAGAGATTTATAATGAATATGAAGAGGATTGTGGCTAAGAAAGAAGGGTAGTTCAATGAGATCGAGGAAAGAGAAACTGGTACAATCCTCCATACCAAAGGGAGTTTGTGCATAGAAGAAAAGATACTTCACATGAGTGAGAAGGGAATGCAGATACTTTATAAAAGGAATTTGTTTCTAGATATTAAACAAGTTTATTTGGATTTCTGTAAGCATTGTGTTTATGGAAAACAAAAGAGAATTATATTTCTTAGAGTTAGAAAATAAAAGAAGGGTGAAAAATGGGATCTTGTGCATACATATCTATGGGGACCAACTCATGTATCATCTCTTAGTGTCTCTCATTATTATGTTACTATTCATACCATGAGATTCGTAGAGAAAAATACCTCCAAGAACACCACAAGAAAATTGTGTGTGAGAAAGGATGAACACAACAATCATGGAACATGAAAGGAGTGTGAGATTGCATACTAGTTTTCCCTTACAGTTCTGAGAAGATGTTGTAGATATTTTTGTTTACTTGATAAACAGAGGGCCTTCAAATTCTTTGGATGGAAGAATTCCAAAGGAGGCATGGACAGTTAAAAAGGTAAACTATTCATTTATGAAGACTTCCGATTGTGAAGCATTTGTCCATATTGATAAAGAAAATAGAACAAATCTTGAAGCAAAATCCAATAAGTGTACCTTTATTGGATATTGTGTTAATGATTTTTATTATTTCTTATGGGATTATGAAAATCACAAAATAATTAGGAGTAGAGATATCATATTCAATGAGAAGGTCATGTACATATTAGTTGCAAAGAAGGAAACAAGAAGAAGAAAAACCAAAATACACAGTGCTTGATGAGATCACTAACAAATAAACTACAAAGGTACCATACAATCAAAATGTACAAAAACAAGAGCAGTAGGTACCTCAAACTGTTGCAAGTATTGTTTGAATATCTACCATGTTAAGTAGACCCCCTGAACGATACTCTCCTTCATTGTATTATTTATTGTTGATCGATTATAGTGAACTAGAAATTTATGAAGAGGCAATGAAAGTAGACACTAAAAGGAAGTGGGAGCAAGGAATGAAAGAGGAAACCAATTCCTTGGTAAATAACTAGACTTGGGACTTGGTTTAGTTTCCTGCAGGAAAAGAACATTGTAGAATAAATGGGTTTACACATTCAAGGAAGAAAATGGAGGAAAAAATTGGTTCAAGGCCATACTTATTGTAAAGGGGTTTGTAGAGAAGAAAGGTATAGATTTTGATGAAAATTTTTCTCCTATTGTTAAAATGACTTTGATTAGGACCATTTTAATTATTGTGGAAGTAGAACATTTCCATCTTGAATAGTTAGATGTAAAAACAATTTTTCTTCATGGGGATTTGGATGAAGATATTTATATGAAACATCCATAGGGGTATGAGGTCAAAGGGAATGAAAATTTGATATGCATGTTGAAGAAGAGCTTGTATGGCCTGAAGTAAGCTCCAAGGAAGTGGTATTTGAAGTTTGACAGTTTTTTGACATAACAAGGTTATAGTAGATGTCATTCTGATCATTGTGTTTATTTTAAGAGGCTAGAGAATAGAATATATATTATCTTTCTATTGTATGTAGATGAAATGATTGTTGTAGGGTGTGATATGTAGGATATGAATGTGCTCAAGAAGAAATTATCTAATTCATCTGGGATGAAGGATTTGGGTGCTTCAAAGAAAATCCTTTGTATGAGAATAACAAGAGACATGAAAAATTTCAAATTAACATTGTCTCGAGGTGAGTACATAGAGAAGGTGTTGGGGAGGTTTATAATGCAGAGTGAAAAACTAGTTAGCACTCCTTTGGCCATCCATTTCAAATTAACCAAGGAAATGTGCCCCAAGACGTAAGAGCGGATAGAATACATGTCCAAAGTCCCTTATTCATCAACATTTGGAAGCTTGATGTATGTGATGGTGTGCACAAGACTAGATATTGCACATGTAATGAGATTTGTGAGAAGGTATATGAACAATCCAAGTAAAGAACATTGGGAGATGGTAAGTGGATTCTAAGGTATTTGAGAGGTACTAATACTCATGCATTATGGTTTGGAGGTTATTACATTGTTCTACAAGGATATGTTGATTTAGATATGGAAGGTGAAAAGATAGAAGGAGGAGCACCACACTGTATGTTTTTATTGTAGGTGGAATAATAGTAAGTTGGATTTCAAAACTACAAAAGGTTGTTGCACTTTCAACAATGAAATAAAAGTATGTTGTTGCTAGAGAGGCTAGTAAAGAAATGATTTGGTTACATAGGTTTATGGAGGAATTGGGAAAGAAGTAAGGGAATAGCAGGTTGTACTATAACAATGAGAGTGCCATTCATATTGCAAAGAACTATGACTTCCATTCTAATACTAACCATATAAATCTCAGGTACCATTTTATACAATCTTTCTTGGAAGATCGACAATTGAAGTTGGAAAAGATACATATTATCCATAATCCTGCAGACATGTTAACAAAGGTAGCAACTAGGGAGAAACTGAGTTCTTGCTCAGTTTCAGTTGGCCTTCATGCATGAAGGTGAAGATGAGAAATTTTTTAGGTCTAAAGTGGATCATATCCCAACAGGTACAACAAAATTGGAGTTGTTGTGATCAATCTCCAAGTGGGATATTGTTAGTTGAGGAGCCTAATTATCTTCCTGATTCATAGGATTTGTTTTGGCTGTGTTTGGATCCCATTTCTTGACGAGGGGGTGTCGGATGGATTCCCCCCCACTATTTTCGTTAGGGGGGCCCCCGAAGTGAATTTTCGAGAAACATTTCCTTGTAAAATATTGTAATTCCATAGTCAATCTAGATCATTCATTATAAGGTCATAGATCTTATGACATAAGTTATGTTAGGGATTTTTTCCCTATAAGAAGAAAATCTTTTTTGTATCATGGAATTATATTCCAACTGTGTATGAGACTGAGTATTGTATTATGAGAGAGGATATTGTGAGAGAAGGAAGAATAATTTGCAGTGGGTGTGTTGTAGTTTGTATCCCTTCATTTGCTCGATAATAATAGAGGAAAGACTTGGAAATTTTTCTGGTGGATGTAGCCCACACTGGGGAAACCGCATATATCTATGTCTCTATTGTATATTGTATATTATGTATTTTAATTTTTCATTTGTTTTATTTTATTGCTCTGCGATCTTGTTTTTCTAACATATAGTGTTTTAGGTTCATGAAGAAACAATTCTTCTACGAACATATTATTTGGTAGATACTTTCCAAGAAGCAAATAAATAACTATACTAACATAAAAGGATAAATTTATAATAGGACACACAAAAACAATTCCACAACATCCCATATCATATAGAAATAAACTAATTAAGAAAAAAGAAACACCTTCACCAAAAGTATCTAGTGATTCATTCATTAGAATTAGGTAACTTACTAGAATCAAAATTATTACTAGATGCATGTAACATTTATACAATTGTAGAATAGTCCACAATGATGAGTAAACACAAATAGAGTCTATAAATGACCTTGTCTCATTTTGAGCTTCTGAATTAAGCTTCAAAAATAGTTCTTCACTAAAACAATTCAAATTTTATTTTACAATCCATCTACCCTTATTCTTTGGTCCATCCATATATTTACTAAAACTTTACTTATAAACATAGTAAATTCTACTTCATGAAAAATTTAAATGTCTAAAAAGAAACTAGGATGTTAATATGATCTGTGTTAACTAGGTGACTCATCATTTGGATGATTTCCATCATAATCCACCCATTGACTGAATAAATTCTCACATGTATCCATGTACAATAAATGATGTTGATCCATTGGAAAACTAAGAGTTTCCCTCATCTCTATGAACTTCCAAATGTATTTACCTATCCTTAGAATAAACCACTTTAGTCTATTGGTTGTCCTGAATTTGGTGAAAAAATATGTCCTCGCGTGGAAAATCACTCTATGGCAAGGGGTAAACCACAAAAGACGGAATGACTGCAGAAATAAAATCTAATATCAAGTATGCTATATAAAAAAAAAAATGTTATCAAGACAAGATAAAGAACCTACCTCGTCTAAGCGTTCGATGAAGACCACCTTTGAGCACTCGGCTTAAATATTTATACCAGCAAGTTATCCTCAAAAAAATATATACAAAAGAATATGGTGATAATATATATTGTTAGCACATATAATAGCACAATCCATCAATATTCATAACAAATATGCCCATGGAATAAAAATTCAAATATTTGCAAGATATTAATTGGACAAGAAAATAGTATTTCTATTAAATTATGATGAACAAAAGTGTATGAATGACAAACTTTTGTGTCGATACATCTCAGAACCGAGAAACTAAGTCCCTTGTAGTTGGGCCTCCACCACTTCAATCCTCCACCAAAGGCGAGCTCATCTAAGAGAGACAGTGAGGTTCTCCATCAAAGAGGGAAGATATTGGGGGATAAACAATGTGTTTAGACTTTAAAGGACAAAGGGATGTAGACTCAATATGAAGTGAATAATTTATCCAGAGTAACTTTTCTCTAAAAATTTGAATTCTCTCCTCTTCCATGGTTTGGATATGGTCCATTTATAGCCTTCAAATTGAACTAAAGGGCTGAGTTAGAACGTTTCCAGTATATGGAAGGTCAAGGATCATGGATCTCATGACGTAACATGGAAACCCAACACAATTTTTAATTTTTAGCACAAAACTTGATGTATGTGGTATGTAGTGGTGCAACCTACATATGTGCATGTTGTATAACTGATAGGGTGCGTATATGTCGAAAAATATGATTTTTATCTCTGGGAAGTGCAAAAGGGGACTTCAAGTCTACATAGGAAAATGGAAAAGACCTTCTGATAAAGTTGCATGGGGTGATGAAAATATTCCTATAACAAATGCCCCCTAATGTGTGAGGTTAGAGGAGTATCTGCGATGGTCGATATACATTATAATTCCTAGAAGTGGAGTAATGGAGAACCATTTGGACTAACTAGTTTCTCATGAAAATATTACAATCGATAATGACTTTGTACACATGGATGCCAATTGAATTACATTGTAGATCCATGTGGGAATATACCAGAAAATTGTTCATGGCCATGAATAAGAAATACAAAGTAGATACATGCCATAGGTTTTCATAGTCACAAACAAGGCCAACTAAAAACCAGTCTCAAAATCAATCTGAACATATCTGTATAAAATGGAGTACAATATAATCTCCCATGATCACTAAATTCATATAGGTACTGGTTGGGTGAATGATAGGAATAACTCAGGAAAGTTGTGACTATAAATTGATGCCTTCAAGTCTTCTACATGATGCGCCAAGGTGCAAGTATACATCATGTGAATAGAGGAGTTGAGGTCAAACACAATGAGACTTCGTTTGATTATTGATCATTAAGATATACGTTAACAAATGTGAGACAACCTGTCGATAATGAAAGTAGGTATCAAGGTATCAAGTACATTCTTACAAGTGTGAATAAAGGTGTTGAGGTCGAACACTTGAAGAATCCATCGATCAAGATACATTGATGTATTCCCAAATATCAATGCCGAGAGAACCTGCCACTGATGAATGCAAGCCTCTAGGTACTCATAGGAATCTAGACCTTGTTTCCATTATATATGAGCTGAAGTCAATGGAAGGAGACCCGCTGAAAGGAGAGCATTAAGGAATATTTCGTCAGTCAACACGGGGTACAAGGAAATAGCTTCATGATTTGGGGAATCTTGAATTAAGAGGATTTTCATGAACCAATGACCCTGTGTGTCTTTCGCATGCACCAGATGCAAGCAATGCACAAAAAAGACTCTCTGAATAGCACCCAATAATGAAAACTATTGACAAAGGTGAGGTAACCACTAATAAGGATAATGGAATCCAAGACATTGCAGGAATCCCAATGTGTGAATAGATTTCTTACCATTGAACACAAGGGAAAACCCCCAATCAATGATCAATGAGGAGATGTTGACTACTGGGTTCAAGTTTACCTACCCATAATGAATGTAGGACTAAGGTGCACAATAGGACTACAACTTCATGTAACTCTGAAACACACTGAGGTGATGGCCGACATGCAAAACCAAGAGTTCTGAGAAATGGCTGACACATGCTTATAGACTTCCTTTGAACAAGAGCATGAGACATATGGAGGACTTTGGAAACACAAACTCAATGATGAAACTTTTTGATGTAGGAGGCATCAATCAAACTCTCCATAGGGACTAGAAGAGTAACTAGTCAAAGGAGAAAACTCTAAGTAACAATCTCAGATTCCTAAGGTCATGCTAAACTCAAAATTTGGAGGACAAGTGGACTTAAAATTTTTTGCTATGTTCAAAGGCGACACAATTTCTTCCAATATAATACAACACTCCTTTCCTACCCGTCGTTTTTTTTTTTTCATAAGAAAATGAATGCTAAACGAGTGTCGTGAGTAAGAAATTAGTTCCAACAGTGGAACATACATATGATCAATGTAAGGAGGTGCATGCAAGATGTGCACACTCAAGGGAATGTTTCTATAACAAGAAAACCCCCCTATGGACTACACTAGGGTTCAACATGTAGGCAGAGCTAACCATCTAAAGTATCCTACTCTTTAACAACTACCCCAAATACACCCCACATTCATGCATAAAAAACAAGGTAAAAAGATCCAGTAACTCTACCTTAAACTCGATGTCCGGTGTAGATCCTTTCGCGTCCGGTTGTTCCTTGACTACAAATATCCTCCCAAGGCCGACTTGTATTCATAAACAAACAAACAAAGAACTAAAAACATGCATATTATCTATGAATTAGTGGGTTAGATGTCATAATCAAATATAAATCAAACATAAAGATTGAACACTTCATATCTAGGACAGAAATAATATTCATTTTTATTAATCTCACAAAGTTACTTATAATAATATGGGTGACTGCTCCTTGAACCTGGTTCGGGCTCCTCTTCACTAAGCTCCAACTACGCTTCCACGTATCTTTCTCCTCTCACAATTCTCTCTAGGGGAATGGCATAATCTTATGAATGAGGAAAAAGGAAAGAATAGGGGATTCTAGCTCAAAACTCACAATGGCTACAAATTCTTGGAGCAAGGAGGAAAAGTGAAATGGGTAGAGTTTCACTATTATTATTCTTGGCTTGGGAATGAGACCCAAAAACCTCCTTTTATATGACAAAAGGATGGTTATTCGGTTGGGTGATGGGCTATAGGCGGTGGGACAGTTGGGAAACTACCCAATAGCCTGTAATTTCAATGAATTCCTTGCAACTTTTTAATTTTTACAACTTTTGCGAGTATACGCGAGATGTAGTGGTGAAACTAGCCTACGTACGTGGGAAGTAATGGTGAAGATAGTGTACATATGTGGGAAGTAATGGTGCAGGGCACATACATCTTTAAAAATGGTGTTTTTAAGAAGAGTTGCTCAGTGATGGCTTGGAAAAAATAGTAAGTGAGATGGCATGATGCCAGGTATGCATGTATGGTAAAATTTAGGGTTATAACAGATGCCCCCTAATGTGTGAGGTCAGAAGAGAATTTTATGGCCAAAATACATTACAAATATTCACCAACGTATGAAGCGAGTGAGCTCGGGACCATAGTTTGGAAGATGCCATCTGCAAAAATAATAATTGTCTCACCAAGGCAGGCATACACATGATCAGGGTGAAATAAATCATGGCTTCCAATCAAATACACTGCAAACCCATGTCATATAACTATATAAAGTGTAGCCGCGATCAATACACAATGAATCTACATCTCAAAATCAAATATATACATGTATAGTATCAATCTTCAAGAAGCCAAATGATGCCTGATGGCAGAAGATGAGGCTTTCATATCTCGAGCAACAACTTCAATATCTTAAAAACTTGGGTAGGAGTGTAATGTCAGTTTACGACTTCACTACGTAGAGGTCTTCGATGGCTCGTCGGGAACAGATAAGAGGATCTTGGTGATCATGCAGAAAACTTCAGTGATTTCAAACAAGGACTTGATTGGACTTTCGGGATGGTTGGGCATGATGGAAAGAGACAAAATGTAGAGAGGTTGACTCAAGTTGTGTAAAAATTCCTTTGGACAATATCATGACAGATGATTAGACTCAGGCAGCATGACATTGACATTGATGCAATATCATAAGCCTATTTGTTACCCCTCTGAAAGTTTTAACCAAGATGTTGTTAACTATCCTACATATGATAAAGAGTTGTATGTATTAGTTCAAAGCGTAAATAAATGGAAGCACTACATGTTAGGGAAGGAAACAATCATACATACATATCACCAACCCTTACATTATCTCCAAGCAAAAACCAAACTGCAACAATCTCGACACTACAGATGGATGGGTTTCCTACAACAATTTCATTTGGTAATCAAGTACAAAAATGGTACAAGTAAAAAGGTAGCTGATATGATTTCTAGACCTCCTATTGTTTCTTCAATTATTTAGAAGAATACTTGTTTATTTCATGATATCTATGTGGAACAATATTCCATTGATGAATATTTTAAAGAAGTATATGAGGATCTAACCGATGGTTCACAGGCAGAGAACTATTGTTTGCAGGGAAAACTACTCTACCATCTTGGAAAGCTATGTATTCCTACAAGTGAACGAGTCCATGTAATATGAGAAGATCACACTTCTCTTGTGTCTGGGCATTTTTGGGTATGAAAAACTATGGCTGATTTACAGATGTTTTGTTACTGGCCTCAAATGAAAGAAATTGTAAGTAAATATGTAAAGCAATGTGTGATGTGTTCTACTTGTAAGCCCACGAATAGAAAACTGGGGCTATACTCACCACTACATGTTCCATCCCATCCATGGGAAAGTATCTCCATGGATTTTGTAGGGGTTTTACCAATGTCAAAAGGGGGTCATGAATACTTGTATTTTGTAGTGGATAGGTTCAACAAAATGTGTATATTAATGCCATGTAAAAAGTAGATCACTGCTGACTAGACTTCTAATCTCTTATTTCAGTATGTTTGGGTTCACTTTGGGTTACCCACATCCATTATCTCTGATTGAGATACTCGATTCCTTAGGGACTTTTGGACAATATTGTGGAGAATGATGGACACCAAGTTGAATAGGATCATTGCTTTGCATCCACAGACCGAAAAACAAACATAGGTTGTAAACCGAACAATGTTACTTTTTCTTCGAGGCTACTGCAGAAAGCATCCCAAGTTATGGGATCAACAAATATCCTATGTAAAACATGCTTACAACTGAGCCTTACATTCCTCCACTCAATTTTCTCCTCTTGAGACATGTTTTGGGTACCTACCTAAATTTCCTTTAGACTTGATGTATGGGAGAGATATCGATTTAAATGAAGAAAGAAATGAAGACATAGCCTACAAGTTCATCCAGAGGATCCAACAGGTACACCAAGTAGTCAGGGAATAGTTGGAGAAAATTCAAGCACAATATAATCTCGGCATGACAAACATAGGGTTGATCATCAGTTCTAGGTTGGAGACTGGGTATGGATTCACATCAGTAAGGAGAGATTGAAGGGTGAAGGAAAGAAACTCAATCCCATTCATTATGGAACCTTCACTATTTTAGAGAAAAGTTGTACCAATTTTTTTCATCTGGATATTCCACCTTATATGCATACTTACTCAGTTGTAAATCTGGAGAAATTGAAACTTATTGAGCCTCCCATGGTCATGGATTAGGATGACGAAGTTTCAATACCTTCAATTGATGAGTTTTCTCCTAAGTACTTGGATGAGCTAAAGTAAGATATCATCCTGGAAAAAAGGACAAGCACTTCACATAGGGGTGATGTTTATTATCTTCGAGTAGGCTTAAAGGGAACACATCCAAGATGGGAAGAGTGGATTGAGAAGGGCAAGGTGAGGGAACTCTTATCTCACTTATATTTTGATTGATGAAAGATTTTGGTGGTCCAAAAATCTCTCAGTGGCAAGGTGTGATCCAAAAAGGATCCATAGAAGACTAAGGACAAATCATAACTTGCAAAAGAAACTCAGGAAGCTCAGAATGGCCTCAACAAAAAGAGAAAGGGAAACAATTCAAATTTCTCAAAATTTAGTGAAAGTGACATCATTGCGAAGAGCACATCACAATATTTCCAACAAAACAAACGGATCATCAAACAATGTTACAGATCGAAAGATATTCATGGTCAAAGTTTGGTCAACCTAGCCTAGTCAATAGGGGATGAATCAACATTCATACTGCTGACATCAGCATCAGTACATATGACATCAAAATCTGTACTGCTGACATCAACATCAGTACATATGACATCAACATCCGTACAACATACATGGAATATGTTGGAGGTGACATGTGTCATGATGACATCATCATGACATCAACATGGTGACATGGCAGCACGATAGGCTTCAATGTGTCACTCATATTTGACATGTTCGGGTCATTTCATGGACCAGTAAAATGCACCACATGACATTCCGTACGACGATGTGATGACTGACATGGTAGGTTCATGTAGCGGGTCGTACGTGCTGGAAATGTTTAACGGGTTGTCATTGATGGCAAGTACAACAATGAAAATGGCATGAATACAGGAAGAATGTAACAGATGGGCACCGGAAGTATTTTGGGAAGAAGTTGCAGAGCAACCTTGATAAGATCAAAAGAGATAGTGCGGAGGATGTTTGGTATGTTTTACAGGCAGTGTAAGCTTGTCATTGATGGAAAGTACAACAATATTGATGGCAAGTACAGTAGTGAAGATGGCAGGATCAGAGTGTGCATCGATGGAAAAAAAGGAACAACGTAAGCTCAGGAGGAACAACGTCAAGGAGAACGTGCGCAGAAAAGCTCAAGATATAGGAGTTCGCAGAGGAGAAGGAAGACAAAGGTCGAGGCCTTTGAGAACTGGTAATTCTCCCAAGGTTGGGAGGAAAGTGTGCAAAGCTTAGGAGGGAGCATAGCCGCCGTCAGATCGGCTAAAGAGGAAGATCTGGACCATTGGTTTCTACATGTAGGAGGAGCCTAGGAGAAGCCTACATAAGGGAGAGATCGAGAGTCGTTGGATCTCATTCAGAAATCATGTCAGTCGTCAGATCAGACAAGAGTTGCACGAGGTTTACCATCGAGAAAAGCCAAGATGAAATCCCGAAAGGAGGTTTGACTCAACGGCATTTCACATATCGGGAATATCGTGAGCCAATGCATTGTGGCATTGAAAAGATCGAAACCTCGACAAGTGGTAAGACTGTTGTCATGGGGATAACGGTCATATGGGCCAGGAGCCTAGCCAAGAGAGCTAGTGCGTAAAGAGCACGTCGAGATTTGAGGGATCGCGAATCCTGAGGACATACATGTTTCGACATTGGAAAGTCTGAAACCCCGATTAGGAGGTTTGGCTGCGGTCATATAGGGGGAGGTCACGTGGACCACGAGCTTAGCCGGAGGGGTAATTGAATTTAGAAGCGTCAGATCTGAGCGCAGGGTCCGACCACCGTTGGATCGAGGAAAACCTGCACTATCTTTAAAAGTGCAAGGAGCAGAGGGCTCACAAATCCCGGAAGCAGGAGGACTGTCCATCTCAGGGTGTTATGTGGACCGCTGATCCGACTCCCTATCGGAGTTTCGAGGATCGAGTGTTGTAGATGTCAAAGAATATTGACATCAAGAATCCCGAAATTGCGATGAGTGAAATCCCGACTAAATCTGAACCGTCAGATCAAGATGTGATCTAGACCATCGATCCGACTCACGTCAGAAAACCACATCAGCTAGGAACACATGGCACAACCAGGTAATGACAAGTGTCAGACTGATTAAACATATCAGGCACATGTAAGTCACAAATCAGAGTGACACGTGGTAGTATTCAACACATGTCAATCCATGTATGATGTCAGTAGATTTACATGACTCGGGAGATGGACATATGTCGGAGGACGAGGAGGGGCTAAAGGGAACGAGCATTGTCGCATGGTCAGGTGGAGAACGATATAGAAGGTGACACAATAGGAGTG
>JASDQU010104121.1:23189-40231 GCA_032191745.1 Picea mariana
ACATTTAGAAATAACATTCCCATTGAAATGCAACTTATAATCTAAGCTCCACTTTTCAAAATTTAACCCAACACTTATGCCTTTCTTTAGAATTGACACACTCTATTGTAGACTTGGACTCATGGAACTAATTTCCTTCTATATGACCAAACCAGATAGTTGGTGAAATGAATTGTTCAAGCAAATATAAGGGACACCACTACTTCACTCCATGGAAATGTTTAATAATCAAGAAGCTAAACCAATCCCTCACTTCCATGTTTCACATGCTTATAACTAATCCGACTTATACTCCATTAATTAAATGTAAGTGAAATGGCAATTAGGGAGAGTATATATTGTAACACCCCATTTTGACTTAGAAAAATAAACTACATTATGACCTGTTCATATTTCCTTGTTTATTATCTATGGAACACTATTAGAATGATGACACTTTAGTATATGGACATGTGGACATACCTATATGTGAATATGAATAGATATTGTTTATGTGATTAATGATGGATGTTGTTTGATTTACTTATAGTATGTAAGCTTTAAATGAAAAATTTTGGTACATAGATATTGGTTTGAATGATATGTTTTAACGAATTCGTAAGTACCATGCACATGATGAACAACTAGCTAGTTTACATTGTTCATTGATGAGTAAAATGAAAATCACATATCAATAGTTTTATGGTTATGCATGATATTGTGTTGTAAACTAACCTACAAGTTGAATGGGAAATGCGATTTCCAGATAAGTGTGATACTAAAGTGGCAGAATTTGTGGACATTGAATGAGAAATGGTATGCTAGGAAGCATTATTCTATTATTTATTCATTGATTCAATAATATCGCTATGATATATGGGCAAGTGCAGGTTTTACATGTAGCACAATTTCCCAAATTGGATATTTGATGACAAAGATATCAAAACAACAACAATGCCATAATATAGTCAATAAAAGGGTATTGACCTTAGTTCTATCAGGAGGGGTGGATGTATTGCTCACCATTTATCCTCTAAAACACGGAGTTGTGGGAGATTTGTGTTAAGACATGCTCCCATAGACGTGTGATGATGAGTACTAGTTTCCTACTGGGGAAGCTTGGTCAAGGTAGTTGATAATTTCGCTTACGGGTTCTATCTAGAGTTAGGTCAATATAGTTGACTCTCCAACATAGTCCAACAGAGGAAATGATAGGAAGTGGCAGATGGAAGTAGGTTAGGGGAGAAGGGTGTTCCAGTGTAGTTGAGAGTGTTGTTGGGAATTAGAAATGTAAACTTAGTGCCTTGCTTAGTCTCTTTTGTGTATTAAATGCTTTCTTGATGCAACCATGATGATCTTGTTGTAATCTTCAATTCATATTAAATTGTTTTGACTGATGAATTATTGTTATTATGTTAGTATATATTATTGATTGATGCATTGCAATATTGTGTGAGCATACAAGAAATATACATTAGATGTGATGGTTGTTATCATTAGTACATGCATGAGATATGTATGCGTTGGCTATGCATACATTTCTTGCATGTGTATGCTAGTATTATTACAATTTATACTAGATAATACAATATTATTATTTATGGTGGGTGTGTGTGAAGTTTGTAATATAATTAAAATTAAAAGATTTTAATATTACTTATTAAATTATTTGATTTAATTTAGGATTTATTATATTATTTTGGTAATGAGAAAATTTAATTTCTTTGGATTGAATTGCATTTAGTAATATAGATAGCATGTCAAGGAATAAATCTACCCAACTTAAATTGACCTATCCAACTTAAATTTGATTTAACGAAGTAGATAGCATGTCATTGATTAAATCTTAGATAGATGTCAAGGAATAATATTTTTATTATAGTTGACCTTCCTAGGACCTTCCTAAGGAGGCTATGAAGGTAGTGGGAGTGAAGGATACAAATAACTTTGGTGAAAGGAGAGCCCTGAGCTACAAGATTTGGGGAAAATATTGGGTTGAAGGGAAGGAGAACCCACAAAGTGAAAAACTATGAACTTTATGAACTATGAATTGTGAGAGAGACTAAATTTTGAGATACTGGCGGGTTGTGTTGTTCTAGATATTTGGGATTGGAGGGTTAGGAAACCCCCCAAGGTTTCCTAGGGATAGGGAACCAAAGAGCTCATTCCTATCTAGCTATGAGGTAAATCTAGTTTATGCAGTCCAATCAATAGAGGAGGGAAACTAATTGGAGCTAAACCAATGGACTAAATCAAATAGAAATAAGAGCTATCCCCCATATCATAACCCTTTTGTCATTTATTGTTAAATTGTTAAATGAATTATGTTGTGATTATAAATTTAAATTGAAATTGATGTAAAAATTTGATGGAAAGGAAAACAAATAGAAAATTATTTTAATTACAACAAATACCTAAAATAGATCTGAATTTTACAAAAGTAAATATTTCACAAGTTCATAACCATTCTGAATATAAATAGAATGTCCACTCATTTATAACATAAATATAGTTTTTATGTCTTTAACTCTTAAGCCCCCGAGAAGGGTCTTATACATGGTATCATAAATCTATTTTAAAAATTGGAGCCTAGGGCCTACCTACCTAGCTACAATTGAAAGGTAATACAAACCGTGTTACATAAAGAGAAACAACTTAGAAATGGATATCCCATAAGCTTGAGGAAGACTTGCAATTTGGAACTAGGTTCCATATTGCACGACAAATAATTCTGTCAGCCAGATAACACTAAGAGACTACCCAAGAAACTTAGAAGAGTAGAGGAGAAGCACCAAGGAAATAATCTTATGCACTAGATTAAAACCACATGTTCACTAGATTAAAGCCACCTATATATGCCACCTACACACCTGTAAAAATGCATTAATAAAAAATAATTTATTAAGAATGTTGGACGACATTGACTCTCAACATTAATATATATGAGAACTGTTTTAATATCTATCTATCTCTCTATATATTAGATCTGAATATGTCAGGGTATTTTTTTTATTATTACAATTTTAAAAATATAAAAAAAACAAAATAGGCAACGGATTGTGCCATGGCCGTCAGTTGTGGAGACCATGGCCGATCCCCAAAGGGGTTGACCATGGCTGAGCCCCAAAGGGCACGCCCATGGTGGTGCATGTTAGATTTTCAATGAGCTATGGCTCATGTGTCCTCTTTAAATTTTTCGTTTAATCATTACTTGAACCATAACTACTTCAGTAGACCAAGATCACAAGAAGAATAACCATGCACACGAACAAACTAATTATCTTGGGAAACCCTTCTCAACAAGGGAAGAAAACCCAACCAATCCTTTGCTATATTTCTCAAGAGAAAGACCTCCCACTGCATCACCAAACCTAACACACAAGAGGGTCCTGCAATTCTCATAATTTTAGACCACAACTTCTGAAATCATGAGATGTCACAATGATAGGTGTGTTTCCTCAATGGGGATTCACCTTTATTTATATAAGACTTGTCACATCAAATGATGTGTCTTTTGGCAAAATAGGGACGACCTCAATAATTCAAAATAGAATTAATAATTATCGTATTAATTATTATCTTTTACATTATTTATCTTTTATATTAAGATGGAGCCGAACTGTACCCTTTATATTACAATTAGGGTTACAGGCAGATCTGAATCTTGAACAATATAGGAAGGGATCTTATACACCCACTAGTGCTCATACACTAGAGGCACATCCATAGGGATTTCCATATATCTGGCTCATTGCATTACATAGAAGAACCAATTCTAGTGCTTAGCCACTAGGATCACATTCACCTATGCTCGTCCACAAGCACGCCCACCTATGCTCATCCACATGCACGTCCACTCAACAAATATTCTTTCCCACTGCATTACATAAGAGAGTCATCTAGAGTTTCTCATCAACTCTCTGCTCATAGGAGGCTAATACATCATCTTCATTTTTGTTCTCATGACGATGCACCCAACACTTTGGGATTTCACACGTTCACCTTTTGCTCAGCCACATGCACATACAACTTTGCAGATCTCCTTTCTCATTACGTTACACATGAGAATCATCTAGATTTCTTATCAACTCTCTATAAGGAGGAGGACATCTCTACGTTCCATCTCTGTCTCAGATAGGAACCACACACCCCTCTCAGGGGCTTTCTCTCAGGTTTTTAATATGGAGAATGTCTCACGTAGCTGGAATCATCAACACTCCCTCTCAGCTAGGGAGGCATTCTTCATCATGCCAAGCCTCACACAGATGTAATTTGAACTTTGTCTTGGCTGGAGTCATCAACACTCCCTCTCAACTAGGGAGGTATTCTTCACCAATTTAATTTGGTGAAGATGTATGCAATTTGCTCATGTGTAGGAAGGTATTGCATGTGTACTGTTTTCCTCTGCATCATATTTCTGATATAAAGATATTTCATCTCATCGTGTTTCGATCCATCAGGAAGCACTGGGTTCTCAAAGAGATTTACACACAGCTCTTGGTTACTTCATAGAATCCATATAATGATCAAGTAAATCTGTCAGAAGCTTGTGAAGCCATACGGATTTGCACATTTGATGCTATATACTCTGCTTTTGTGGTACTCAAGGCCACAGAGTTTTGTTTCCTGCTGCATCAGGAAATCATGGAAAAATTCATGGTAAGTCAACAACTAGATATGCTCTTTTGGTCCATTGTACTCTCAGCTCAATCTGTATTGGCATATCCTGTAAACTCAAGTTCACACTGGAGGCATATCTCAGGCCATATCCAACTGTGCCTCATATATATCTCAATACATGCTATACTGCTATCCAGTGAGTCTGTCTCGACTGACTCATGGATTGACTAAGTACACTCACTTCATAGGATGAATTTGATCTGGTGTTAACCAGATACTTCAATGATCCAATCAGCTCTGGATCAATCTTGTCCAAATCATCATCATTCATTTTCTTCAAATCCATCACGGTGGTTTTGCATTCTGTCACACTGAACTTCTTTAATATTCCCACTGTATATTTTCCTTGACTCAGAAAATCTCATTGATCCTCTGTCATACTTCTTGTCCAAGAAGTAGTGCAGCATACGCATATCCTTCATCTCAAAATTAGAAGTCAAAGCTTACTTTTATCCAACAAGGCTTTATGAATAAGTCATCAAAATCAGGCTCTCGTCACCAACACTGTAATAATATAGGTTTGGATCAACAACACTCTTGTTGAAACCCAAACTTCATCAAGAATCCATCTGTCTGATGTAGTTTCCAACTCATGGATGGTAGTATAGATGAGAGTGCATCGGGCTACTGGATCAATATGTCTCATCATAGTTCATTCCCTTTTCTTGTGAGAATTTTCTTGACTACAAGTCTTGTTTTTGTATTTCTCGACACTTCCATCAACTGCATGTCTTTTTGCCTCTTGCAGATTTTGTTAAACCCAGAGAAGCCTTTTATGGCCTACTGTAAATTCAATTGGATCATATGTATTAATGGTTGTATCCCTCTGAACTACCGAGGGTGAGAAGGTATTTGTCTTTTCCTTCTTCTCAAATAGTTTTGACTCCCTCCGAGTCTTGAAGGAAAAACATCTTCCTTTGTTGTTAACTTGCCTAGAACAAGGAAACAAACGAAAGTAAACAAGACAAGAATATCTCTTAGAGGAGATTTATGAGTACATATCTAGAATAAAAACAATTTAAGGATTGTTGTCACAACTACAACACTTATTTGTAATGATAATTTAAAAACAATCAAACCTAGGGTCTTCACTTCCAGTGTGTTGTTCTTCTGAATGCACCGAGACCTCTCTGGGTCCATGATTTCACCAAGGGTTCCTTCGTCCTCCAAGTACCCTTATGACAATGATGCAAATAATATATATACAAGTGTATACCTGAGAGTGTACACCAATGGAGGTTTTTCTTGGTTGTTTTGTAGCCACCTAAACTCTAGTCTAGTAGTAACTTTCTGCATGCTTAGGATAGACCTCAGACTTGGTCCTTCTATACCTCAGAGACTCTTTCAGATTTGGGCCTGGAACTCTGCTCAACATCCTGGCTTCTATCAACAACAATATTGTTGCAGTGCTTTTTGTCAAGTAACTCATACATAGCCCTTGCTATTGGAAAATTCATTCTAGTGTGTACACCTGATGCAGCCAACACTGCCACATATTTTATTGACACCATACCAACAGATTCATTTCGCTATTCTCTTTTCCTTGGAGGAAGAGACTCTTGATATTCTATTAATTGAAAGTCTGGAGCCTACTCCATGTTTTCTTCTTCTGAATAATCAATGTCAGTGAAGGTTTGCTCTAACTGACTATGGACATTAGCCCCTTGATTGGGAGCCTTTATTTTCTCAACTTTTACTCAAATATTGATACAACACCATCCCAACATTTTGATTGAAGCTACACCGAATTGGAAACCCTGAAGCTTCATGCTTTTTGAATTTTTTGTAGTTGTTTAATTTAGATGGTGGACTATATGTGAATACTGCAATGTAGTTTCAATTTGATTTGTCGAAAATATTAGCTTCAACTGGATGATAGCATATGCATGGGAAAGTATATGCTTCCACATAGATTTGATTTGATAAAGGAACTTGAGTCCGAAAATCCTAAACAACAATAGACTTCTTCACTGGAAATATTGCAAGAAGATGCAAAATGCTTCCCATCATAGCTGAAGTCTACGCCAAGACCTCTCAATTATTCATGGACCACCTTATTGGATTTAATGTCCCAAATATTTAAAGCACCCTTTGATCTACTTAGACAAAAAATAAGTCACTCCCATGTGATGAAACTTTAAAAAAAATACTTACAGTTTGATCATCAGAAAATACTTGTATTTGACTACCAGTCTCCACATCTGTCAATTGAGAAGTTTTGTCTGAGTGAAGAATGATGGCTGAGTGTTGAGGTGTGATTCTATCCCTTTAAATCTTTCTCTCTTAGCACACTACTTCTTCCCATAGTCCTCAGTTTGCTACATGAAGCTTACACATTTTTTTATTCCCTAGTCTGTCTGGAAAATGAAAACAATACTCCGTTTAATACCCTTGGACTAAGATAAACTTTTCATAGGACAATGAATTCATTATTGTATTTGCCTGGACAGTCTCAAATTTTTGGACATCCTTATCATTTGCCTGGACAACCTCATCATTGTATTTTCCTTGATTGGACAACCTTATTATTTGTTGCGGCAACCTTGATTTTATTACAGAAGGGTCCGACCCTTCTTATTTAGGTGTTTGTTGTTGGGGTGTATCCACAAAAGCTGTGGAGGAGCCTCATAATAGGCCTAGTTATTTTACAGTGGTTGCAGTTTAGGGTAGGCCAAGGTCCTTAGGCTTGTGGTTACCTTCTCCCTAGGTTCCAACCTCTTCTAATAGGTTTCAGTCCTTCTCCTGGGTTCTGGCCTCTTTCTTCCATTCATTTCGGTTTGTTTCAAGGGTTAGATATACCACATAAATTTTTCTAAGGAAAGGATCCAACCCTCCTCATCTTCATCTTACAACAGAATTGGTAGACCTTACCTTCAATTTTATTTGTGTGCAATGGTCTTCTTCAAGCCTGCTCTGATACCATGTTAGATTTTCAATGAGCTATGGCTCATGTGTCCTCTTAAAATTTTCTATTTAATCATTACTTGAACCATAACTACTTCAGTAAAACAAGATCACAAGAAGAATAATTATACACAATAAGACAATAAGTATCTTGGGAAACCCTTCTCAACAAGGGAAGAAAACCCATCCAATCCTTTGATATATTTCTCAAGATAAAGACCTCCCACTCCATCACCAAACCTAACACACAAGAGGGTGTTGCAATTCTCATAATTTCAGACCACAACTTCTGAAATCATGAGATGTCACAATGATATGTGTGTTTCCTCAATGGGGATTCACCTTTATTTATATAAGACTTGTCACAACAAATGATGTGTCTTTTGGCACAATAGGGCCGGCCTCAATAATTCAAAATATAATTAATAATTACCATATTAATTATTATCTTTTACATTAATTATCTTTTGAATTATTTATCTTTTATATTAAGGTGGGGCCGACCTATACCCTTTAGATTACAATTAGGGTTATAGGCAGGTTTGACTCTTGAACAATATAGAAAGGGATCTTATACACCCACTAGTGATCATCCACTAGGGGCACATCCATAGGGATGTCCATATCTCTGGCTCATTGCATCACACATTAGAACCACTTCTAGTGCTCAACCACTAGGATCACGTTCACTTATGCTCGTCCACAGGCACATCCACTCAACAGATCTTCTTTCCCATTGCATTACATAGGAGAGTCATCTGGAGTTTCTCATCAACTCTCTGCTCAGAGGAGGCTAATACATCATCTTCATTTCTATTCTCATGACGATGCACCCAACACTTTGGGATTTCACACATTCACCTTGTGCTCAACCACAAGCACGTCCAACTCTGCAGATCTCCTTTCTCACCGCGTTACACAAGAGAATCATCTGGAGTTCTTCTCAACTATCTGTAAGGAGGAGGCCATCTTTACGTTCCAAATCTGTCTCAAATAAGAACCACACACCCCGCTCAGGGGCTTTCTCTCACATTTGTAATTTGGAGAATGTCTCACATAGCTACAATCATCAACGCTCCCTCTCAGCTAGGGAGGAATTATTTATCATGCCAAGTCTCACACAGATGTACTTTGAAATTTGTCTTGGCTGGAGTCATCAACACTCCCTCTCAACTAGGGAGGTATTCTTCACCAAGTTAATTTGGTGAAGATGTCTACAATCTGCTCATGTGTAGGAAGGTAATGCATGTGTACTATTTTTCTCTGCATCATATTTATGATATAAAGATATTTCATCTCATCGTGTTTCAATCCATCAAGAAACACTGGGCTCTCAAAGAGATTTACACACAACTCTTGGTTATCATCATAGGATCCATCTCATGATCAACTAAAAATATCAGAAGCTTGTGAGGCCATATGGATTTGAAATTTTGATGCTATATAATCTTCTTCTGTGGTACTCAAGGCCATAGAGTTTTGTTTCCTGATGCATCAGGAAATCATGGGAAAATTCACAGTAAGTCAACAGCTGGATGTGCTCTTCCGGTCCACTATACTCTATGCTCAATTTGTATCGACATATCCTGCAAAATCAAGTTCACACTGGAGGCATATCTCAGGCCATATCCAACTGTGCCTCATATATATCTCAATACATGCTTTACAACTATCCAGTGAGTTTGTCTTGGTTGACTCATGGATTGACTAAGTACATTCAATTCATAGCATGAATTTGATCTGGTGTTAACCAGATACTTCAATGATCCAATCAGTTGTGGATCAATATTGTTTGAATCATCATCATTCATTTTCGTCAAATCCATCACGGTGGTTTTGCATTCTGTCATACTAAACTTCTTTAATATTCCCACTGTATATTTTCCTTGACTCGGGAAAATCTCATCGGTCCTCTGTCATACTTCTTGTCCAAGAAGTAGTGCATCATACTCATATCCTTCATCTCAAAATCAGAAGTCAAAGCTTACTTGTATCCAACAAGGCTTTCTGAATAAGTCATCAAAATCAGGCTCTCGTCACCAACACTGTAATAATATAGGTTTGGATCAACAACACTCTTGTTGAAACCCAAACTTCATCAAGAATCCATCTGTCTGATGTAGTTTCCAACTCATGGATAGTAGTATAGATGAGAGTGCATCAAGCTACTAGATCAATATGTCTCATCATAGTTCACTCCCTTTGCTTGTGAGAATTTTCTTGACTACAAGTCTTGTTTTTGTATTTCTCGACACTTCCATCAACTGCATGTCTTTTTGCCTCTTGCATATTTTGTTAAACCCAAACAGGCCTTTTATGGCCTACTGTAAAGTCAGCTGGATCATTTGTATCAATGGATGTCTCCCTATGAACTGCTGAGGGGGAGAAGGTATTTATCTTTTTCTTCTTCTCAAATAGGTTTGACTCCCTCTGAGTCTTGAAGGAAAAACATCTTCCTTTGTTGTTAACCTTCCCGCAACAAGGAAACAAACGAAAGGAAACAAGACAAGAATATATCTTAGAGGAGATTTATGAGTACATCTCTAGAATCAAAACAATTTAAGGATTGTTTTCACAGCTACAAAACTTATTTGTAATGATAATTTAAAAACAATTAAACCTAGGGTCTTCACTTCCAATGTGTTGTTCTTCTGAATGCACTGAGACCTCTCTGGGTCCATGATTTCACCAAGGGTTCCTTCCTCCTGCAAGTACCCTTATGACAATGATGCAAATAATATATATACAAGTGTATACCTAAGAGTGTACACCAATGGAGGTTTTTCTTGGTTGTTTTTTAGCCACCTAAACTCTGGTCTAGTAGTAATTTTCTGCATGCTTAGGACAAACCTCAGACTTGGTCCTTCTATACCTCAGAGACTCCTTTAGATTTGGGACTGGAACTCTGCTCAACATCCTGGCTTCTATCAACAACAATATTGTTGTAGTGCTATTTGTCAAGTAACTCATACATAGCCCTTGCTATTGGACAATTCATTTTAGTGTGTACAACTGCGGCAACCAACACTGCCACATATTTTCTTGACACCATATTGGCAGATTCATTTCTCTATTCTCTTTTCCTTGGAGGAAGAGACTCTTCATATTCTATTGACTGAAACTCTGGAGCCTACTCCATGTTTTCTTCTTCCGAATAATCAATGTCAGTGAAGGTTTTCTCTAACTGACTATGGACATTATCCCCTTGCTTGGGAGATTTTATTTTCTCAACTTTTACTCAAATATTGATACAACACCATCCCAACATTTTGACTGAAGCTGCACCAAATTGGAAACCCTAAAGCTTCATGCTTTTTGAATTGTTTGTAGTTGTTTAAATTAGATGGTGGACTAGATGTGAATATTGCAATGTAGTTTCCATTTGATTTGTCGTCAATATTAGCTTCAACAGGATGATAAGGTATGCATTGTCAAGTATATGCTTCCATGTAGACTTGATTTGATAAAGGAACTTGAGTCCGAAAATCCTAAGAAACAATAGACTTCTTCACTGGAAATATCGCAAGAAGATGCAAAATGCTTCCCATCATAGCTGAAGTCTATGCCAAGACCTCTCAAGTATTCATGGACCACTTTATTGGATTTAATGTCCCAAAGATTTAAAGCACCCTTTGATATACTTAGACAAAAAAAAAGTCACTCCCATGTGAATGAAACTTTAAAAAAAATACTTACAATTTGATCATCAAAAAATACTTGTATTTGACTACCAGTCTCCACATCTGTCAATCAAGAAGTTTTGTCTAAGTGAAGAATGATGGCTGAGTGTTGAGGTGTGATTCCGTCCCTTTAAATCTTCCTCTTTCAACACACTACTTCTTCCCACAGTCCTCGGCCTGCTAGAGGAATCTTACACATTGTTTTATTCCACAGTCTGTCTGGAAAATGAAAACAATACTCCTTTTAATACCCTTGGACTGAGATCGACTTTGCATAGGAAAACAACTTCATTATTGTCTTTGCCTGGACAATCTAAGATTTTTGGACAACCTTATCATTTTCTTGGACAACCTCATCATTGTATTTGCCTTGATTGGATAGCCTTATTATTTGCTGCGACAACCTTGATTTTATTACAGAAGGGGTCCGACCCTTCTTATTTAGGTGTTTGTTGTTGGATTATATCCACGACAGTTGTGGAGGAGCTTCAGAATAGGATAGGTTATTTTATAGTGGCTATGGTTTAGGATAAACCAAGCTCCTTAAGCCTACGACAACCTTCTCCCTAGGTTCCGACCTCTTCTAATAGGTTTCGGTCCTTCTCCTAGGTTCCAACCTCTTTCTCCCATTCATTTCGATTTGTTACAAGGGTTAGATATACCACATAATTTTCGAAGGAAAGGATTCGACCCTCCTCATCTTCATCTTACCACAGAATTGGTAGAACTTACCTTCAATTTTATTTGTGTGCAATGGTCATCTTCAAGCCTGTTCTGATACCATGTTAGATTTTCAATGAGCTATGACTCATGTGTCCTCTTTAAATTTTTTGTTTAATCATTACTTGAACCATAACTACTTCAGTAAACCAAGATCACAGGAAGAATAACCATGCACAAGAACACAAGAAGTATCATGGGAAACCCTTCTCAACAAGGGAAGAAAACCCAACCAATCCTTTGCTATATTTCTCAAGATAAAGACCTCCCACTCCATCACCAAACCTAGCACACAAGAGGGTGCTGCAATTCTCATAATTTCAGACCACAACTTCTGAAATCATGAGATGTCACAATGATATGTGTGTTTCCTCAATGGGGATTCACATTTATTTATATAAGACTTGTCACATCAAATGATGTGTCTTTTGGCACAATAGGGACGACCTCAATAATTCAAAATATAATTAATAATTACCATATTAATTATTATCTTTTACATTAATTATATTTTATATTAAGGTGGGGCTGACCTGTACCCTTTACATTACAATTAGGGTTACAGGCAGGTCTAAATCTTGAACAATATAGCAAGGGATCTTATACACCCACTAGTGCTCATCCACTAGGGGCACATCCATAGGGATGTCCATATCTCTGGCTCATTGCATTACACAAAATAACCACTTCTAGTGCTCAACCACTAGGATCACATTCACCTATGCTCATCCACAAGCACGTCCACTCAACATATATTCTTTCCCACTGCATTACACAAGATAGTCATCTAGTGTTTCTCATCAACTCTCTGCTCATAGGACGCTAATACATCATATTCATTTTTGTTCTCATGATGATGCACCCAACACTTTGGGATTTCACACATTCACCTTGTCCTCAGCCACAGGCACGTCCAACTCTATAGATTTTCTTTCTCACTGTGTTACACAGGAGAATCATCTGGAGTTCTTCTCAACTCTTTGCAAGGAGAAAGCCATCTCTACGTTCCATCTCTATCTCATATCGGAACCACACACCCCTCTCAGGGGATTTATCTCAACTTTGTAATCTGGAGAATGTCTAACGTAGCTGTAATCATCAACACTCCCTCTTAGCTAGGGATGCATTCTTCATCATGCCAAGTCTCACAAAGATGTACTTTGAAATTTGTCTTGGCTGGATTCATGAACACTCACTCTCAAATAGGGATGTATTCTTCACCAAGTTAATTTGGTGAAGATGTATACAATTTTCTCATGTGTAGGAAGGTACTGCATGTGTACTGTTTTCCTCTGCATCATATTTCTGATATAAAGATATTTCATCGTGTTTCGATCCATCAAGAAACACTGGGTTCCCAAAGATATTTACACATGACTCTTTGTTATCATCATAGGATCCATCTCATGATCGAGTAAATATGTCAGAAGCTTGTGAAGCCATATGGATTTGCATGTTTGATGCTATATACTCTGCTTCTGTGGTACTCAAGGCCACATAACTTTGTTTCCTGCTGCATCAGGAAATCATGGAAAAATTCACGGTAAGTCAACAACCGAATGTGCTGTTTCAGTCCACTATACTCTCTTCTCAATCTGTATCGGCATATCCCACAAACTTAAGTTCACACTAGAGGCATATCTCAAGCCATATCCAACTATGCCTAATATATATCTCAATACATGCTTTACCGCTATCCAATGAGTCTGTCTCGGCTGACTAATAGATTGACTAAGTAAATTCACTCCATAGCATGAATTTGATCTGGTGTTAACCAGATACTTCAATGATCCAATCAGTTGTGGATCAATCTTGTCTAAATCATCATCATTCATTTTCTTCAAATCTATCATGGTGGTTTTGCATTCTGTCATACTGAACTTCTTTAATATTCCCATTGTATATTTTCCTTGACTCGGGAAAATCTCATCGGTCCTCTATCATACTTCTTGTCCAAGAAGTAGTGCATCATACTCGTATCCTTCATATCGAAATAGGAAGTCAAAGCTTACTTTTATCCAACAAGGCTTTCTGAATAAGTCATCAAATTCAGGCTCTCATCACCAACACTGTAATAATATAGGTTTGGATCAACAACACTCTTGCTGAAACCCAAACTTCATCAAGAATCCATCTGTCTGATGTAGTTTCCAACTCATGGATAGTAGTATAGATGAGAGTGCATCGGGCTATTGGATCAATATGTGTCATCATAGTTCACACCCTTTTCTTGTGAGAATTTTCTTGACTACAAGTCTCATTTTTGTATTTCTCAACACTTCCATCAGCTACATGTATTTTGCCTCTTGCATATTTTGTTAAACCCAGATAAGCCTTTTATGGCCTACTGTAAAGTCAACTGAATCATTTGTATCAATGGTTATCTCCCTCTGAACTGTTGAGGGGGAGAAGGTATTTGTCTTTTCTTTCTTCTCAAATAGTTTTGACTCCCTCTGAGTCTTGAAGGAAAAACATTTTCCATTGTTGTTAACCTTTCTGGAACAAGGAAACAAACGAAAGGAAACAAGAAAAGAATATCTCCTAGAGGAGATTTATGAATACATCTATAGAATCAAAACAATTTAAGGATTGTTGTCACAACTGCAACACTTATTTGTAATGATAATTTAAAAACAATTAAACCCGGGGTCTTCACTTCTAGTGTGTTTTTCTTTTGAATGCTTTGAGACCTCTATGGGTCCATGATTTCACCAAGGGTTCCCTCCTCCTACAAGTACCCTTATGAAAATGATGCAAATAATATATATACAAGTGTATACCTGAGAGTGTACACCAATGGAGGTTTTTCTTGGTTGTTTTGTAGCCACCTAAACTCTGGTCTAGTAGTAACTTTCTGCATGCTTATACAGACCTCAGACTTGGTCCTTCTATACCTTAGAGACTCCTTCAGATTTGGGCCTGGAACTCTTCTCAACATCCTGACTTCTATCAACAAAAATATTGTTGTAGTGCTATTTTTCAAGTAACTCATACATAGCCCTTGCTATTGGACAATTCATTTTAGTGTGTAGAACTGTTGTAGCCAACATTGCCACATATTTTCTTGACACCATACCAGAATATTCATTTCACCATTCTCTTTTCCTTGGAGGAAGAGACTCTTCATATTCTATTGACTGAAAGTCTGGCGCCTAATCCATGTTTTCTTCTTCTGAATAATCAATGTCAGTGAATGTCCACTCTAACTGACTATGGACATTATCCCCTTGCTTGGGAGCCTTTATTTTCTCAACTTTTACTCAAATATTGATACACCACCAACCCAACATTTTTACTAAAGGTGCACTGAATTGGAAACCCTGAAGCTTCATGCTTTTTGAATTGTTTGTAGTTGTTTAATTCAGATGGTGGACTAGATGTGAATATTGCAATGTAGTTTCCATTTGATTTGTTGACAAGATTAGCTTCAAATGGATGATAGCGTATGCATGGGAAAGTATATGCTTCCACATAGACTTGATTTGATAAAGGAACTCAAGTCCGAAAATCCTAAACAACAATAGACTTCTTCACTGGAAATATCGCAAAAAGATGCAAAATGCTTCCCATCATAGCTGGAGTCTACACCAAGACCTCTCAAGTATTCATGGACCACCTTATTGGATTTAATGTCCCAAAGATTTAAACTACCCTTTGATCTAATTAGACAAAAAATAAGTCACTCCCATGTGAATGAAACTTTAAAAAAATACTTACAATTTGATCATCAGAAAATACTTGTATTTAACTACCAGTCTCCACATCTGTCAATCGAGAATTTTTGTCTGAGTGAAGAATGATGGCTGAGTGTTGAGGTGTTCTTATGTCCCTTTAAATCTTCCTCTCTCAGCACACTACTTCTTCCCACAGTCCTTGGCCTGCTACATTAAGCTTACACATTTTTTTATTCCACAGTCTGTTTGGAAAATGAAAACAATACTCCTTTTAATAACCTTGGACTAAGATAGACTTTGCATAGGACAACAACTTCATTATTATCTTTTCTTGGACAGTCTCATATTTTTGGACAGCCTTATCATTTTCCTGGACAACCTCATCATTTTCTTTGCCTTGATTGGACAACCTTATTATTTGTCGTGACATCCTTTATTTTATTACAGAAGGGGTTCGACCCTTCTTATTTAGTTGTTTGTTGTTGGGGTGTATCCGCGATAGCTGTGGAGGAGCCTCAAAACAGGTCAGGTTCTTTTATAGTGGCTGCGGTTTAGGGTAGGCCAAGCTCCTTAGGCCTCCGACTACCTTCTCCCTAGGTTCTGGCCTCTTCTAATAGGTTTCAGTCCTTCTCATGGGTTCCGACCTCTTTCTCCCATTCATTTTGGTTTGTTTCAAGGGTTAGATATACAACATAAATTTTTCTAAGGAAAGGATCCAACCCTCCTCATCTTCATCTTACACAAAATTGGTAGACCTTACCTTCAATTTTATTTGTGTGCAATGGTATTCTTCAAGCCTGCTTTGATACCAGGTTAGATTTTCAATGAGCTATGGCTCATGTGTCCTCTTTAAATTTTCTGTTTAATCATTACTTGAACCATAAATATTTCAGTAAACCAAGATCATAAGAAGAATAACCATGCACAAGAACACAAGAAGTATCCTGGGAAACCCTTCTCAACAAGGGAAGAAAACCCAACCAATCCTTTTCTGTATTTCTCAAGATAAAGACCTCCCACTCCATCACCAAACCTAGCACACAAGAGGGTGTTGCAATTCTCATAATTTCATACCACAACTTCTGAAATCATGAAATGTCACAATGATAGGTGTGTTTCCTCAATGGGGATTACCTTTATTTATATAAGACTTGTCACATCAAATGATGTGTCTTTTGGCACAATAGGGCCAACCTCAATAATTCAAAATATAATTAATAATTACCATATTAATTATTATCTTTTACATTATTTATCTTTTATATTAAGGTGGGGCCGACCTGTACCCTTTACATTACAATTAGGGTTACAGGCAGGCATGACTCTTGAACAATATAGTAAGGGATCTTATACACCCACTAGTGCTCATCCACTAGGGGCACATCCATAGGGATGTCCATATCTC
>JASDQU010104121.1:54954-67586 GCA_032191745.1 Picea mariana
ACGAGGACAATGATTACCTACTCCGTCCAAACCACATGCAAGAAAGTCATACAGATTTGGACAACATTTCTTGAAAATGTAATAACGGCGCTGGCCAGTAACATGATATTTCTTGGTGTTGTAATATTTCTACCTTTCCAACTAGGATGGATAGTTCTTTCCATTCACCTTCACATTTGGCAGTCTTGGTGGGTTTCGATTCAAATTTGGCTAATAGTAGACTTAAGCATTTCTTTAGGCATTTTTAATTGCTTCTCTATTTTTCTTTAACACACACACACACATATTATAAACTAACCACAATAAAAAAAAAACACAACATAATTTTTTTAACATAATAAAACATTTATTGGTTTATATATATGTATATATTTTATAAACTAATCACAATTAAAACACAACAAAGTAAAACAAAACCAAATAATTTTCTTTTTGTTTTGTTTTATTATAAAAAATTATAATAATAAAAAGAATGTTTTTTTTATTTGTTTTGTTTTATTATAAAAAATATAATAATGATAAAAATAAAAACCATAAAAAGAAAATTTTTGAAAACAATTTAAATCAAAACATTGTAAAAATAAAAACAAATTGCAAATTGACATTTCCTAATTCCCAAAAACAATATTTGCTTTGGCATGTTTTGAGTCACTTCAAACAACAATCGATAAAAAAATTAGTGCGCAATGGTGAGAGGTAAAAACACACTTTATTTTTGAAATTTGATTTTCTCACATTCATACTAGTTCCTGCTTTTTGTCAATGATCTCACAATTTTGCTGCAGGTTTAGTACTAATAATTTTCAGGTTCAAAGACGATCAATTTCATGCTGAAGTGATTTTGTAAATGGATCACCAAAACTTCCTGAAAACGATATTACTTCACGCTTTCATTTCTTATGATTTTATTGTTTTCCTTGAAGTCACTTAAACAGATATTCACGAAGATCATTGTCACAGATATGTCACAGCCAATCGGTAAATAATGTATTTTATTTTTTATTTATTTTTAGATTGGTTCGCTAGCATTGCTTTTTGCACTATGTTTTTCGATGATATCACAATATTTATTGCAGGATTAGTGCTAACCTTTTATAGGTTTGAAGACGATCAACTCTCATGTAGAAGTGATTTTCAAGGATCACCACTATTTTCAGAAGACATGCCTCATTAAAAGCTTCAAGGAGCTTAATTGTTCATCACACATGTCATGACATTTCCCACTACACAACCATCTTTCAGAAAACCAATTACACCATGACATGATGACTTACCCCTCTCCTTCCAAGCTTATCCATCCTCCTTGTATTTAAGTCCACCTTTCATTGCCTTATCCATCATGACTTCACACATGCCTACCTTTCGGAGTCACATACAGTTTGCCCTATTTTCAGTTCATATCTTTTCCTTGCAAATAAAACCATTCAGTTCCCTTCCGATGACTACATTATCTTGCTTTCTTTTTCATACACACTGTTTCTACCAAGATATTTTCATCTATAGTCCTCCCAATCATTTTGTACAACTCACGTTGACTGATGTGGGATTCCTTAAGGCCCATGTTTCAACAAGTCTTGCCCCATCGACCTCAACACCTTATTTGGGATAGAGACTAGAGTCCTTATGAGTACCTTGAGTCTTGCATGCCTTAACGACAAGTTCTCTCGCTAAAAATCATGGGAATACATCAATGTCCCTTAATCGTTAGATCTTTCAAGTGGCTCGACATCAACTCATTCATTCGCACTTCGCAAGGTGTACTTACATACCTTGGCACTCATTGACATCAATGATGAGTTTGCCTCGCATTGGTTAACGACATTCATCAATGGTTGGTAATCCAATTACTTCTTTTCATGCTCAACATCGACACATTCATTCGCATGTATAGAATTGTACCATCATGTTTAGCAGCAGGTGAATACTATACACTTTTCCATGACTCCATCAACAGTTGTAGCAATATTTTTCCAGCCATATGAGAGTACCACAGTTCCACTTTCAGACTTCATATTTTGATCCATACAACCAATCAACAATTCAGATTCCTTCACTTCACATTCCATGAGTAGCAGTCACATTTTTCATGATCCAGCAACAACTACATTCCTCTTGCATGGTTCATCGACTTTTTGGGTAAGTGGAGGTATGTTGTTTTCTACTCTTTAATCATGCAATTCCTTACATTCTAGAGTGAATGAATTTGGAAAATTCCCTTACCATGTTCTGTTTCCTTTCTCCTTTTCATACACATAACACATCTTCAGTTGGGGGGGGGGATATTCATTACCATTTGATTCCATTTTCCATATGTCATCTCACTTACCATTGATCAACATGTCTCTTCCAAACTACACCTTGTTGCACCTTGATTCCAAATATTGCTCTATTTTGGCATGATTCATAACATGAAGAAAAAGATTTTTAATGTACATTGATGGTTCATCATTTCCAATGCATGTATGCTTTCAAATCTTATGTATTGCAACAAAAACACAAGTAATGTTGTTAACACAAGAACCAACATTTGTCATATTCATGGTTGTTAACACAAGAACCAACCATAAGAAAAACGCTGCCACTCATGCATTTCAAATCATGGAATGATTTCATTAAAGAAGCCATCCCAAAGAATAACCATGCAAGGTTGCATGAGGATATGCAACCAAATCAGTTGCGGGGGGGTGGGGGGATTTTCATCCTCTTTACTGTTAAAAAAATATATAATCATGCAAAGCCAAAATTGAGAAGATTTTTTTTTATGCAAGGTTGCATGAGGACATGCAACAAGTTCAGTTGGGGGGTATGTTGAGTCTCAGAATTGTCACATTTCCATCCTCTTTTCCTTTTGCCATTCCTCACATTCTATCACTTCATTCAACCATTCATTATACTCTTTTCATGAATACATTTGGGTTTCACCTTATTATTTTCCACTTTATTTATTTTAGTATTATAAGTGAATTTATGATTAAATATGAGAAAATTGACATATTTTTCATATATATCTCAAATATTTGTGTGAGCTTTGTAATGTAGGGATATTTGAAGCTTTCAACCAAGGAGTATTCAAAATTTTCTCGAATGTTTTCTCCATCTTTTCACAATTTGAAGGAGATAATTCAAGCTAATTTCAAGGAGGAATATCATGAGAGAATTTGTGTAATTATAGCAAATTGGTTGAGAGAAAAGTGGAGGGGATAAGTATTTTGTAAATATAGAAAATTAGTTGAGAGAAAAGTGGAATTGTAATTATGAGTTGCTTATCTTCTTTTCAAAGAACTCATGCATAAATAAGAGGGCTCTCTCCTCATTTTAAAAGAGGAGAGGAGGAGAGAAAGAGAGAAAGTAGAAAAGAACATAATTAGTCTTTTCTCTTGAGATAATGAGTTAGTCATGGATTTCATCATGTTGTAATAGAGTTTTAGATTGATTTCTCCATAACAGATTTCTTATTTTGAGTTGTTAATATAGATTTTATGTGAGCTCACATATGTTTGTCATTTGTTATTTGTTATTTGTTATTTATGTTATAGATGATCTTTCCTTTGTCTAATCTCATGCTTTCTCAATCAGGTTTAATTTATTTAATTTCACGCTCTCGTTATGTCATGCAATTAAATTTCATGCTTTCTCAATCAGGTTTAATTTATGCAATTTCATGCTTTCGTTTATGTCATGCAACTCAATTTCATGCTTCCTCAATCAGGTGTAATTTATTCAATTTCATGCTTTCATTTATTTAATGCAATTCAATTTCAGTCCCCGACAATGGTGCCAAAATGTCGGGCTATTTATATGCTAATGAATTCGACATAAAATTGTCAACACGGGGCTCGTAAGCTTCGAGGTGCAAGCACAATATATGCAGGATGAAAGCAAGCTATCCCAATCTAATGATTGAAAAAGAAACACACGACTGAAATTGAATTGCATGAAATAAACGAAAGCATGAAATTGCATAAATTACACCTGATTGAGGAAGCATGAAATTGAGTTGCATGACATAAACGAAAGCGTGAAATTGCATAAATTAAACCTGATTGAGAAAGCATGAAATTGCATTGCATGACATAAACGAGAGCGTTAAATTACATAAATTAAACCTGATTGAGAAAGCATGAGATTAAACAAAAAGATCATCTATAACATAAATAACAAATAACAAATGACAAACATATGTGAGCTCACATAAAATGTATATTAACAACTCAAAATAAGAAATCTATTATGGAGAAATCAATCTAAAACTCTATTACAACATGATGAAATACATGACTAACTCATTATCTCAAGAGCAAAGACTAACTATGTTCTTCTCTACTTTCTCTCTTCTGCTCCTCCTCTCCTCTTTTAAAATGAGGGGAGAGCCCTCTTATTTATACATGAGTGCTTTGAAAAGAAGATAAGAAACTCATAATTACAATTCCACTTTTCTCTCAACTAATTTTCTATATTTAAAAAATACTTATCCTCTCAACCAATTTGCTATAATTACACGAATTCTCTCATGATATTCCTCCTTGAAACTAGCTTGAATTATCTCCTTCAAATTGTGAAAAGATGGAGAAAAAATTCGAGAAACTTTTGAATACTCCTTGGTTGAAAGCTTCAAATATCCCTACATTACAAAGCTCACACAAATCTTTGAGATATATATGAAAAATATGTCAATTTTCTAATATTTAATCATAAATTCACTTCTAATACTAAAATGAATAAAGTGGAAAATAATAAGGTGAAACCCAAATGTATTCATGAAAAGAGTATAATAAATGGTTGAATGAAGTGATAGAATGTGAGGAATGGAAAAAGGAACAGAGGATGGAAATGCGACAATTCTGAGACTCAACACCCACACACATATTCCCATGGGGGATGGTACTTTTGAGATTCTATATAGTCGGGAGAGGGCTGAGAAGCATGTGATGGATCCCAATAGTACCGACTACACTAGTGAGTGTGACTTCAATGTACCCCACTAAATCATCGAATATGATCCATGGGACTTGCCTTTTGCGCAGGAAGAATGCATAGATACACTACTTCCAAGGATGAATGAATACAAGGAGAATCTTGTGAATTTCCAAAGGAAATAACCAGGGTCCATCCAGATATTGAAGAAAGAAGATAAAGAGAACAAAGAATATGATAAACCCATTTAAGATGCAGTCGAAAAAAAACTTCTTTGTACCCTTACAGCGAGAATACACCTTACATTAACTACAACGAAGGAAGTCTTACGTTCATGTGGGATAAGAGGAGGGGAAAGCCTAAATATGATTAGAAGTATGATGGCTCTTGGCTTGGCCCTTAAAACATCAAGAAGAAGTCCGAGAAAGAGAAATACTACTTGACAACCTTGGATGAAAGAAAGATGCCATTACCAATAGATGGGTCTCTTCTCCGACCTTACATTCAAGTTGCTTGAATTATTCAGGGTCTAGACCCCATGTAAGTAGGTAGGTCATCTTTCTTTCTTGCATTTTCATATTGATTTCTCATGGTAGTCTAGTTGCATTTCATATTTGATTTTAATTTTGTTCTACTTTCATTATTGATTTACATGTTTCTTTCATCATATATATGAAAAATACAAAAAATTTCTTTTCTAGATAAGTTGTCAATTTTGAAATTTTCATTTTGATTATATGAACAAAAGGTGAGTAGAGACACCCTAGATTTTATGGTTTTATGTTTCAATGTAGTCACAAGTCTGACCAGGAGATGTTGCGGTTCTCATGCACCCTACGGTGAGTACATGTCCCCAGGTAGGAGACAGATGTTATCCCTATTTCTTAGGGATAACTAAGGAGATGATGTATCAAGGCCTCATGTTGTAGACATGGATTATAGAGAGACATATGGATGACAACGTCCACTTGCACAGATAGAGGCCTACATCACCACCAAAGATCTCAGATTAATCATGATGCCATCTGCCACACCAACTTGCTTATGGAAGACATTGGGTATTACTCCATGAGGTACAAGACAAGTATTATGGTGAGTGTCATTTCAATATTTGAGGCATTTGAGTCTATTGCATTTAAAAGTTGCTTTTGATTATGTAATGTTTGCTTGGAGGTTATGCTCTTTTCCCCGTTTCACCTTGTTGGTTGAAATTGCACCCTAGTAAGGGGTCACCCTTGGGGATGGGTTTTCTACTGGGAGGTCCCCTTGACAAAACATCATGTCGTTTCTGATCATACTTACCACTTTCCACACTTCATCCCCTTGTCTCCTTATCTTTTGGGATTTTTGTGTGTACTGACCTAAGAAGGGATTGTTCCTCATTTCATGGGAAGAAGGGGTTGAAGGCCTAGAGGGAGTGTATATGAAAAAAGATAAAATCCAAATCATAACCTTCTATATGATCACCAAAAGAGGTCTTGAGAACAATGAAATGTTTCTCCTAAAAATTCAAAGACCTACAAAGGCAAACACACATATATATAAATGTCCCACTTGTTGAGGGATCTACACAAGTGCGTTACAAGATAGAATTTACGCCCATGGCACTCTGTGTACCTCTCCATTCAAGTAACATTGTGGTATTCCCCCCCAAGCTATATGTTACCCCATAGGGAGTACCCAATTTTTCTAGACCTCAATTAATTAATGGCATTAAATGGGGTTGGAAAAAGGATGCATTGAAAATGAAGGTGCAACACACCCTCTACAAAGGCACCCATAAATGAGACACAACAATCCTGTGTATGTCATGAACACAATGCCAAAAAGTATTTCCCCCATCCACATCATATTCTCCAGATAACTTAGAGGGGGGTCCACTTGGGAAACACTCCTTGACTTAGGGGATGATTAACCCAATAGGTCACTTTGTCAACCTTCCCATACCTAAACTTGGCAAGTTGCATAAGGTCTTTGAGCACTTGTTTAATTTGATGAGGTGGTTTTTGATGCACATGCTTAGGTGAATCTTATATTGATTTGATTTACTTATCATGATACGTTTGACTTGATATCCTTGGAGGGCATATTCATTGTCTTTGCAGGACCTTGCTTGGTGGAGAGTTTTGGAGGAACAAGCCTAGCTTGAGATTCCTTGGGGCATAAATCCCACGTATTGGATACCATGGACCGCACACCAGATGATGATGGTAGCTTTTGGAGGCTTGAGAGACACATTGGATGACCTCACCTATTCCCTACAAGCCCAAGGTTTTACCTTTGGAGGTCAAAATGTCACATTTGGAGGGCTTGACGTCATCCTAGGGATAGGGTTTGGAGTGGTGGTGTGGTTGACTTGAGAATTGACACCTTTTGATGGAGAGATGCCTTGGCTTGATGGAGGAGACTCTAGCACATGAAAGGGAGGAATTTGGAGGACCAACATTTGACCTCCAAGCTCAAATGATTTGCTAGAAGTGCCAAAACGTCACCCTAGAGACAGTTGACGTCATCTTTAGGGTTTCTTATGTTCAAATTTTAAGTTAAATTTGAATTTAATATTCTAAAAGGGAAAAATAAAGGGAAATGTCTCCCTTATTTAATGGTTTACCCTAATTTAAGTGGACAAACATGTTTTAGGAGATTTGTATAAATAAGAATCATTTCTTTTTTCATTTTGAATATAGCTCTCCCATTTGGAGAAGGATACTTGGCTAAAATGTCTCTCTCTCTCGCTTGTGCAGATAGCTTTTTGTGATTTCTCTTGGTATATTGTGGATATAATGTGGTTTTCACCTTTTGGAGGATTACTCTCTTATTTTCTAGTGGAATTTCCTTGGAGAACTAGGGTTTTATATTGCATCTCTTTTGGAATTGGTAAGAAAAATCTAAAATTTGTTAGCTCTTCTTGCTTGTTTCATAGTGTTATTGGTTGAAACCCTAGGTGAAGTATAAGTGCATACACCCTCCATAAAGCTTCATCCCATTGCTATTTGATAAGTCATTTTGGGGCAAGGTTGCTAGGAGGAGTACATGGGTGTACACCCTCCTAGATTTATGACGATGCAGCCCTCCTCAACCCGCGGGTCAGAAGGTCACGTACACAGGATCTTTCCTTTACCACTGGCCCAAAGAGCTCTCAGCAACGACTCTTCTATTTCCCTTTCGGGAAATCTGCACCCACACTAACTTTGAGAAACCCCCTTTATACTTTAAGGGATCGGACTTTTGCGCCTTCGTGAATCCGACGGTTGAGCGTTTGTCTCTCAAATCCTCGAAACCCAAAATTAGTCAACGCTGACCTTTCCTCTTTCTCTTTTGTACTTTTCCTTATCGCGATTTCGACGGTTGCGGTGTCAAGCAACTTGTTCCCGCGATTCCCGAAACCTGATTTTCCAAAATTTTAACGCGTTCACAAGGTTGACTTTTCAACGCCCCTTTACTTCTGTCGGGACTTCGGACTTCGCAATATCACAAGTCCTAATGCAAGGAATTCGGATCTTTACCCCATGAAAACCTGATATGGTCAACGGAGTTTGACTCCGGGTCGATAGTGCGCCACCTATCCACCTCCCAATTCTTGTGGCCCACATGATCTTTTTAGCCTTCGGGACTTCGCGTTTCATGATATTGTGATTCCCGTTGCAAAGTTTATGGGACTTCCACCTACGAAATCCCGATATAGAAATCCACGTGTAAATCCAACGGCCCTTGTGGCTTGGATCTACAGTCCTACTCCTCCTGAGCTTAGAACCTTTAGGAATACTCACGATAACTCCCCTGCTCTTTCGTGAGATCTGACAGTTCACGGGACTTCGTGAATTCTCTTCAGAGAATTTCGACCGTCCATCCCTTTCCTCGAGAACTCGTCCTCCTGCGGTCCGATGTCACTACACATTCCTTCAAACTCTCAAGGTACTTGGCCTCTTGCCTTCCTTCGATGACTTTGAAGGCTTCAACTCCCTCTGAACTTTCCCACGACTTCAAGTCTTTCAGGAAAACCCTTGCTCACACTCCTTGCGGAAAACTTCAAACACTTTCAAGTGTTGAAGTCCTTCGACTCTACGCACACCTGTAGCAGTAGTCTCTCAATGCTTCACTCAAATTCGAAACTCTGAGACTTTTACTCGGCCTGTGCACTCCTTGCCGGGCTCCTGTGCCTGACTGCACTTCTATGGGAATAAGAAAAAAAGCTATCTCTTCTGAGCTTTCAGAGACAAAACTCTGAACACCTTGTCGACGCACTCCTTGTGGATAATTCAACTACACTCCTTACAAGAACTCTTGCTCAGATAGAGAAACAATTGAAACTCATTCTTTTTTCCTTTCCTCTTAGATTTCAAACATTCAACAAGAAATCATTCATACATAGCATAAAAGAAAATGTACAACAGAAAGGTAAAATAACCATGAGCATAACATTTAGTATACATACACAGAGAACAAACACGATGCCATGGATTTGAATCAAAGCTTTCTCTTATTAATTCAAATCTCTGTACATGGGTGTCTTCACACAGCTCTCTGCTTCCCCTCTATGCTCCTCTTACTCTCTTTTTCTCTTTTTTCTATTTTTTTACAATATACAAAATGAGGGTGTCTATATCCTATTTCCCTCTTGTGCTTTAAAACTATCTAATCCACACATTCAATTCTATCTACCTTCATTAATTACCATAAATGCCTTCTATCTATTAAGGACGAGAGAGAATCACCCAAGGTCCATTTACATTATACAAGGGCGCTCCTTCTTAATGGATTCATTAATATTTTAAGATATTTTCAAAATTTTTGCTGCAAGCTTGTCCAACCGTCCGTTGTCTCCGCGCTGGCTCGCTTGAGATGCTCCTGCATCAATTTACCTATGTTTGATTTTCATGCCCTAGGGAGTAAAAGGGTTTACACCCATAGGGATATTGTAGATCCAACTCTTATATCCAATACTCCATTTACCCATATTTTAAAAGGCACTAATCTGTGTTTTTCATTGGAGAAATAAAATTTCTTGCATTGGGTAACATGATTTTATGAGATTTTCAAATTGTTAAAAGTGGAATCAACTCTATGCTCTACTAGCTTACTTGAGCCACTAGGGTGTCCTATTTGGCTAAGGATATCTTATTGATGTTATAACATTAAAGAAACAACCATTAGGTTTGCAACAAATTTCTCTCAAACTTTTACTTTTGCTCTCTTTTCAACCATCAGAATTTGCTAGAAAGTTGCCATAATAATCTACTTGTCATTTAGCATCTTTTGGGTGGTTTACTTGTAATTTTTGGTGGTTGGAATTTTCTGTTGTAGCAATATTTTTCTATATTCATAAGGCGGTTATAATATCTCTGCAGTAACATCTTTGAACAACCCTATATTGTTGCTAAAGTCTTTCTCTATCTCACTTGAGTTATACTGTTGGCATAGGGGAAGACCCAGGGTTCAACGCTTAAACAACGCACCAACAAAACCCTAACTACCAGCCCTTTCGGAAACACCTGCGAAGAAGATGTAGTCTCACCCGAGGTAGAGGTAGGGGGGGTTACAGAAATCAAGTGTCTATAACCAAGATGGGACATAGATTTGCGATCATAACACTTCGTAGAGTACTTAGGAATAACACATATTAATTCATTAGCTTTATTCACATCGCAGATAAAACCCTAAGTACAGATCGATGCAGTAACAATGATAACATACACTTCACACTTAGCAACATAAGCCATATCTAACACATTCAACATAAATAAAGCACTAATTATTCATAGATCTATCCATTACACATAACAATCAATGCACTAAGAAGATCTACAACATAAATATCAAAACACAAAGCAAACCATCAACACATGATATACGTGTTTCACCCCAGTGTGGGGATACATCCACCAATGACTTCTTCTTCTTTTATTAGTCTTCAATCTCTTACATTCCTCTGCTTCTGTGCACTAAGCCACTGAGCCATGATTCACACTAGACAGGTGATATGCGCATTGCGCACTAGATCCACCTTCCCAAAATTAGGTCAAGGAATAGACCCAACTCCTTTACTAAGCACAGAGCCTTACATACATGGTCTGTTACACAAAGAAACTCATAACTACTTGCCTTTTTCACTTAGCTACTTACTTAGCTACTTACATCGCCTGCACTAAGCACACCTTGCTATCTTTACCTTACAATCTTTACTTATTTATACATTTACAGAAAGGCCTAATCATGGGTAAAACCATGGGACAAAATCCCATAACCCATTACATAAACCTTAGTAACCCCATGCTGGGTCCACAAAACAAGTGAGATCCTGTGATCTCAGCTCTGTCGGGGCGCTCCATCTTCCACCAACCTGTCGATGTCCAAAAATTGGTCAATCCCGAACAATGTTTCCTCAAAACTTGGTCGAGGGCCAACATGCTCCCAACACTCACCTATGACTTGTATCGAGTCACTCATATCTGGGCAACGATGCTTCGAAGGCCTTGAGCTACCTTGAATTTTTTCTTCACCTGAGCTTCCTTCTCAGTGAACTCCTGGATCATTTAATCTGTAACAGGCCCTTCCAGGCACTGTTCCATTGTCGCAACCAATTGGTCCAGTTGTGATCCTTTCCCTTCGATCTCTTCAAACACTGCGTAGGCTTCCTCCTGCACTGGTTGTAGCCTCTGTGTGAACTCCATGACTTTTCCCTAGATGGTGGTAATCTGTTGCTGGGCCGTGCACTGATCTTTTGATCTCTTCATTCTCTTGATCGTAGTGAGTGATTTCATCTGCGCTTGAACTATCATTGCTTGCTGTTGCACCTCCTATAGTTGTTCTTCCAACTTCCTAAGCTCTGGGTCTTCTGTGAGGCATTCGTAGGTCTGTGCACTTATGTCACTTAGCTGCTTGCATTCTAAGGCAAGGACCTTAATACTTTTAACTGTGCTCTTAGTGGATTCTTCCCTTTGGTCACACACTTCTTGCAGAGTGCTAGGTACTTCTTGAAGCTCCAACTTTGTTACCCATGCTTGAAGCTGCTGGATGGCCTCAACGAGCTTCGTCACTTGGACCTCAACTAATTCATGTTCCTCTTGTGTTGAGCCTGGCATAGAGTGAAGTGATTTGCTTACCACTTCCTTGATTGAAGTCTGCTCTGTGAGTAACTGGTCCTTTTCCTTCTATATCTGTGCTTTGTATCCCTCAAGCATCGCTCATAACTCATCTCTCTCGTTTTCTTACGTGGTTACATAGTACTGTGCAACTCGCAGTTGCTCCAAGATCTCCTCTTTCTCTTTCTTCAGTGATTCTATCACCTGTTCCTTCTCTTATTAGACTCGCTGAAGTCGAGCCTCTGTCATATCTGCCAATATTTGAAGCTGGATGGGTTTATCCCCCAACTCTGCAGTCTTTGAGGAGGAGGGCGCAGTAAGGACTGCACAGACTGAACGAATAGATTCTTGCACTTTTCTCATCTCCCTTTCTATTCTTCCATAGAGTTCATCCTACTTCACTCCGTATCTCTGCAGGATGCCCTCAGAAGCATCCTCCATTCCTCCGCGAACTAGTCTTATATCATCTTCTGTGAGGGTGGCCTCCATCTGGGGTTTACTCGCGCCGGTCTTCTTTCTTGCTGAGGGTTTCTGCGGGGAACCCTTCCTCTTCTTCTGTGTTTATATCTCGGTAGGGGGGTCCTTCGATGGTATAGCTTCGCCTTCTTCTCCTCCTACTTCCTGATTTACTTCATC
>JASDQU010104121.1:68746-108564 GCA_032191745.1 Picea mariana
TKTMATGCWAKCATKAAGTMTAYYTGATGCTCGACAGGTGCATTACTATGGATCTGGTGTTGATCCACCTGATCATAGTACTGAGCATGCAGGGCCCTGACCCTCAGCAGTTCTACCTAGGGAAGACCTCAGATCATTCCCTGGCACAACACATTAAGGAGGCATACGACAAAGTTGAGAATGGAAAGTGAGGATACAAGGTAGCCTCCATACAAGATGGTCATATCCTTGATCATGCACTTCACGACAGTCCTTATCGAGCTCGTTGACGAGGTAGCTCGCCCAATTCATTTTCATCCCCTCCACACATTTTCTTGCGAGGTCCACCATGAACCCAGTGACCTGTGTGGGGCGGTTCTTTCTGATGATCTTGCCAGCTATGAGATGACAGGATAGGCACACTGCACCATCTTGTATGGAGGCTACCTTGTATCCTCACTTTCCATTCTCAACTTTGTCGTATGCCTCCTTAATGTGTTGTGCCAGGGAATGATCTGAGGTCTTCCCTAGGTAGAACTGCTGAGGGTCAGGGCCCTGCATGCTCAGTACTATGATCAGGTGGATCAACACCAGATCCATAGTAATGCACCTGTCGAGCATCAAATATACTTCATGATAGCATGACAAGAGGAGTTTAATGCAAGCATTAATCTCCTGATGTCGACTGAAGTGAGGGATCTTCATTACATTCATTATCATGGACTGTGCGAGATCCTTAATCCATGACTGGGAGACTATGCAAGGATTCTTCCCAGTCATATTCATCAGGTATATGTAGGGCGCGAGCATTGCGTAGTTCTTCCTATCCCCAAGGTTAAAATAACTGTTCTTCAAGGCTGGGATCAATGTATACTCGAATTCCTGTGGAATACTGTCGTGGTTAACTGCACCAGCCAGAGGTGGGATGTAATCAGGTAAGACCGACGAGATCTGCTTTGCGTTAGCTAGATCGTCGCAGTGCTTACTTTGATTCTCAGTAGCAGGGTCGACATGTTTTGAGTGATGTTGAGTTGAAGGGGAATCCTACCATCCCCTGGTTGACGACACTTGTACTCCCTCAGACATAGCTTGATCAGCCATAAACTTTTTCAGAGCCTCTTTGACAGATTTCTCTAGCTTGGAGCGCTCGGTCGACATTCTCACTGTTAACAAATAAGTCAGGGTAGGTAAGCATATAGCGAGGTAAACAACAGATGGCGAGGTCTGATAGCACAGTTCGAAACACACAATCACTTCTCTATTAGCTCAAATAATCACGGGTGGAAAAAAGTGGTCTCGGCACAGCATCCGACGGGTTAAATAAGAAAGTGTCATAACAGATTCCTACAACGTATAGGAATGCCTCATTCAATATGAATCAGTCTGTTAGGGCACTGTCTCAATGTCCCAGACGCGGTCTAGTAGCCCATAAATGCGTTTCCTAGCCGTTCGGAGCATTGCTTTAACGGTCGGGGTGCCTCCAACGGTCATATAGCTTCGCCGGGGCGAAGTCCCATTCTGCGTGGTTCTGCTGTTCTAGCGAGGTTCAGAGCATGCAATCCTACCTCCTGCAAATTCTTCTCTAGAAATTCCTGTAGTTTTTCTAACTTGGCTTTCTTCTTACTAAGCTTCCTTGCCTTCTTTCCTGTGATCCGAGTCTGTGGATTCCTCTTTCTATTTTTATTCTTATCTTCTCTCAGCACAGTGGCTTCGCACTGTTTATGAGATTTCAAAGGGTTCAAAGGTAATACATCTTGTCTTATCACTTCCTGGGTGGATATACTTTCTTCTTGCAAGGATAAGTCCTTCACACCTTCTTGCGCTTTTTCAACTTCGACAGCTAATTCTCTTTCGTTCTGCTACTTCGACTCAACTTCTTATTCTTCTATTAGTTGATCTATTCTTCTAGCTATGAGATCCCTTGGTTCTTGCTTTTTCTTTTCTATAGCTTCTTCCTCTTCTTTCCTTCTGGTATGATCCTTCTCAATCCAAGTTATTCCTAACAAAAGAGGAAAAGGGGCGTTGTTCCCAACAAACCTAATAAATTTAAATTCCTCTTATGTTGATGTTCCATGGATGATAATAGGTACATTAGTAACTATTCCACATAGGACTATCATCTTTCCTTTAAACAAGCCTATCCTTCCCAGTGAAGGTACCACAGTAGGCTTTCCCAAAATTTCCCAAGTGCTTTTTGGCATAATATTCACTTGTATTTCTTTATCCAAGACGCAGTCTATTTCGAAGTCTCCTATTCTTGTATCTATGCGTTGTTTTTCTTTCATGATCTCTGGTAAACTAACATAGTTGTGGTCATCCATTACTTCTTTTAACTGTACTAACATAGTATGAGATTTCTCTGATTCTTTCTCTTTATGATTCTCTAATATTCTCTTATTTTCTTGACTCATGTTCATTTGTTCAACTTTAGCAATCATCCTTGGACAATATTCAACTTTATGACCAACAATTTTACAACATAGACAAATAGGACCTGCACCAGAGCATTCCTTAGCAATATGTCTCGGTCTTTTGAAGTTATAGCATAGTGTCCATCCTCTTTTTCTCTTATACGTTCTCTGACTTCTCTTGTATTATGCACTAGGATCACAGTGATGGACCTACAATCTGCAAAAATTCTTTCTAGGTTCTTGCATCCACTTATTAGTCCAAAAATTCTTTCTATGCATAGGAATAATATATATTTCTCTATTTCTATCAAATTCATTTAGATAAAATCTTTCTTCTAACTGTACCCTAGCTTCTAGACGAGGAAAAAATCTATCAAACATACCTAGATTCATACTTTCAAATTTTTTTTTTTCACTTATCTTACTCTTATCAAATCGTAAAGCTTTTACCTCTTTCAATATCTTACCTCTTTTCTTCAGATCAGGTTTCTTTCTTAGCACAGAGTTTCACAAGTCAAGTACAATACTGTGCACTACAGTAGGATCTACACACATAACTTCTCTTTTCTTTACTTCAGTTCCCAACAATCATAGTTTTAGGTCCCGACAACGGAACCATTTGTTGGCACAGGGGCAGACCCAGGGTTCAATGCTTAAACAATGCACCAACAAAACCCTAACTACCGGCCCTTTCGGCAACAATTGCGAAGCAGATGCAGTCTCACCTAAGGTAGAGGCAGGGTAGGTTACAAGACTCAAGTGTTTGTAACCAATCTGGGACACAAATTTGTGATCATAATACTTCGCAGAGTACTTAGGAATAACACATATTAATTCATTAGCTTTATTCACATTGCAGATCAAACCCTAAGTACAGATCGACGCAGTAACAATGATAACATACACTTCTCACTTGGAAACATAAGTCATATCTAACACATTCAACACAAATAAAGAACTAAGCACTCATAGATCTATCCATTACACATAACAATCAATGCACTAAGCAGATCTACAACATAAATATCATAACACAAAGCAAACCATCAACACATGATATACGTGGTTCACCCCAGTGTGGGTCTATGTCCACCAACAAATTCTTCTTCTTTTATTAGTCTTCAATCTCTTACATTCCTCTGCTTCTATGCACTAAGCCACAGAGCCAAGCTTCACACTGGACAGGTGATCTACGCACTGCGCACTACATGTTCCCAAAATCAGGTCAAGGCACAAAGCCAACTCCTCTACTAAGCACAGAGCCTTACATACACGGTCTGTTGCACAAAGAAAATCAGAACTACTTGCCTCTTGCACTTATCTACTTACTTAGATACTTACATCGCCTGCACTAAGCACACCTTGCTATCTCTACCTTACAATCTTTACTTATTTATACATTTACAAAAAGGCCTAATCATGGGTAAACCCATGGGCCGACATCCCATAACCCATTACATAAATCCTAGTAACCCCATGCTGGGTCCACAAAACAAGTGAGATCCCACGATCTCAGCTCCGCCTGGGTGCTCCATCTTCGACCAGCCTATCGATATCCAAAAAGTGGTCAATCCCGACCAATGTTTCCTCAGAACTTGGTCGAGGGCCAACACATACTAATCATTGCTAGATTATCTCTTGAATATTTAACTAGGATTTTAGTGACTTATTTAGAAATTTTGATTATCATTTACTTGCCTATTTACATCATTTTTTACTGCTGATATATTGGAAAACAAGCTTCACTTGCATTTCCATTGGATATCTTGGCTTGTATACTTGTCTTTTCTTGTGTCTCGGGAAGGGACACCAATCTTCTGCAAGTACACTACTTCTTGGAAACCTTCCCTCATCAACAAGAATTCATCCCAATCCTTCCATATCTCCACAACTTGACCTATAGGGGATTCATCCTTCATCACCTCACTTTCCATATCAATCCCTCTAGGGTCACCTGGGACTCCTCCCTTGTGTAACATTTCTCCTTCACTAAAGCGAGGGGAGGGTTTATCCAAGGTGACAATGGGTAGACTCTCCCACAGTTATCACCATCTCATGGATTGGGTCAGGCTTTTCCCAACCTACATTTTGTGCGATAACGTGTAGTTAAGTAGGGAGTATTATTGAAGGTTTGTGGAAGGATTCTCAAGTATTTAAAAAACCATCACTACATTGCAATGCAAGGGAATCAAGTATGGGTGTAACAAAGAATGTGACACTACATTTGTCAAGATTAAGAGATTACTAACACGTGTGCCAATCCCACAAGTACCTTATATGGATAAAGTTTTGAAGTAAGGGTTGGGCATGGTTTCCTCGATGTAAGTGTTGGGCATTGTGTTAATGGAAAATGGGGGAGTGATAGCATATGCGTCTCAAAATTTGAAGAAACATGAGGATATTTATGTTACACATGATTTAGAGTTGGAGGCCGTGATGCTAGCTCTAAAGATTTGGAGGAATTATCTTGTTGAGTGAAGCTTTGAGCTCAAAATAGATCATGAAATATTGAAGCATCTCTTCACTCAAAGTATTTGAATTCTAGATAGAGGTGATGGACATAATTCATGAGTGAGTATGATTTTGGAATTTTGTACATCAAGGAAACATAGAATGTTATGGTGGTTGATGCCCTAAGCATAAGACAATGGATCTTATCCCTAGTTCCCTTAAGGGTCAATTTGAGGGAGCGAGTGTTGGGACAAGTTCTTGGAGATAGTTGGTATTTGAAGGTTACTTAAACACTTCATAATGGGAGGAAGTTAGAACCCAATTTTGAAGGATATGTTCTTGAAGAGGATGGATTGTTGAGATTTCAAAGGAGGATGTACATTCATGAGGAAGGAGATATCCGAAGAACCATCCTCAAGGAATCCCATAGAGCACTTTACTGCGTGCATCCTAGTGTGAAGAATATGTATGTGGACATAAAGAATATTTTATTCTAGGAAGACATGAAACACGATGTAGTCCAATTTGTTGCTAAATGTCATGAGTGTCCATACGTAAATTCCAATTATCACCACTAGGAAGGAATCCTAAAATTGCATGGAATTCCTATGTCCAAAAGGAAGTTCATTTTTATGGATTTCATTGTGGGATTTCCTATCATGTCACAAAGGAACAATTCCATTTTGGTTGTAGTTGATAAACTAACCAAAAACACACATTTCATAATTCTAGTAAGAGACACTTATGATGTCACTAATGTGGCGAGAGTGTTTATAAGTGAACTTATCTGTCTACATGGGTTACCCAAGAAGATCTTCTTGAATAGAGACTCTCAGTTTACATCTAGGTTTTGGACAAGTTTGTAGTCAGTGTTGGAGCTCAACTGAAGTTGAGCACAGTGTGTCATCTTGAAATAGATGGGAAAACAAAAAGAGTGAATCAAGTTATGGAAGACATTCTTAGGATGCATGTTATGGTTAACCAAAACCATTAGGAAAAGTACCTATCTTCTGTGGAGTTTCCTTAGAAAAATAATTACCATAGCTCAATCAAGATGCCTCCTTATCAAGCTCTATATGGAAGGTCATGTAGGACACCATTGAGTTGGGACAGGTTAGAGGACCAAGTGATAGTAGGGCTAGAATTTATTTATAGATGTAGGAACTGATGATTCATATTAGACAACAATTGAATGAAGCATATATTGGATAGAAAATTTATGTCAATGCACATAGTATTAACCAAATTTATAAAGTAGGAGATCGAGTTTTTGTTCATATCAAGCCTAATAAAAGTACCATTTGGTTTGTAAAGGGAAAAAGTTGCCACCTTAATTTATAGGGTCATTTAAAATTTGGGAAATAATTGGACTACTTACCTATTGTATTGCAATGCCATCCCACTTGCATAAAACTCATGATGTTTTTCATGTATTTGTATTACGACATTATGTTGCTCACAAATAACATAAACGTAACTATAAGGAATTGTACGTCTTAGACATGGGAACCATTTTGGTCAAACTATTATGCATATTGGACCATAGGATCCGACAACTCAGACACTGCTTGGTGGACCAGGTTAAGGTCCAACCGGATAAGTAGATCCCCATATCTACTACTTAGGAGGATGTAGAGACCATGCATCGAGATCATCCCACACTTTTGTTTTACCATAACTTCAAGATGAAGTTTCCCAAAGGGTGGGTATATGTAACACCCCTTTTTGACCTAGGTAGCTAAACTACATTATGACCTATTTGTATTTCCTTTCTTATTATCCATGGAACATTATTATAACGATGACACTTTACTATATGAACATGTGAATCTACATATATGTGAATATTATGAATAGTTATTCTTTATGTGATTAATGATGGATGTTCTGTGATTTACTTCTAACATGCAAGTTTTAAATGAAATATTTTGGTACAATATGAATATATTTTTGAATGATATGTTTTAACGAATTAATATGTACCATGCATATGATGAATAACTAGTTGGTTTACATTGTTCATTGATGAGTAACATGGAAATCACATATCAATAGTTTAATGGTTATGCATGACCTTGTGTTGTAAAGTAACATACAAGTTGAATGGGCTATGTGATATCCAGAAAAGTGTGATACTAAAGTGGTAGATGTCATGGACATCGAATGAGAAATGGTATGCTAGGAAGCATTATTCTGTTATTTATTCATTGGTTCGATGCATTGTTATGATATTTGGGAAAGTGCAATTTTTATAGGTAGCATGGTTACCCAAATTGGATATTTGATGACAAATCTCTCAAAAAAACAATAGTGTTACAATATGGTCAATGATAGAGTGTTGACCCTAGTTTTATCAGGAGGGGTGGAGGTATTGCCCATCATTTATCCTCTCAAACCTGGAGTTGTGGGAGAGCTATGTTAATCCATGCTCGCATAGATGTGTGATGGTGATTGCCAACCCCATGTTGGGGAAGCTTGGTCAAGGTAATTGACACTTTTGCATATGGGTTATATATGGAGTTAAGTCAATATAGTTGACACTCCAACATAGTCCAACAAATGAAAGGATATGATGTGGAAGATGTAAGTAGGTTAGGGATAAATTATGTTTTGGTGTAGTTGATAGTGTTGTTGGGAATTAAAAATGTAAAATTAGTTCCTTTCTTAGTCCTTTTTGTGTATTAAATTCTTTCTTGATACAATTATGATGGTCTTGGTGTAATGCTCAATTTGTATTAAATTTGTATTTTTATTCTATTAGTATAGATTATTGATTGATGCATCACAAGATCTTGTGAGCACACAAGAATTATGCACTAGATGTGATGGTTGTTATAGTACACACATGAGATATGCATACATACCTTGCATGTGTACACTATTATTATTATGATGTATACTAGTTAACAAAATATTATTATTTATGGTGGGTGTGTGATGTTTGTAATATAATTAAAATTAAAAGATTTTAATGTTACTTATTAAATTATTTGATTTATTTTGGGATTTATTATATTATTTTGGTAACGAGAAAATTTGATTTCTTTAGATTGAATTGCATTAACTTAGTGTTATAGAGAGCATGTTAGGGAATAAATATACCCAACTTAGATTTGATTTAATGAAGTAGATAACATGTTAGGGATTAAATTTTAGATAGTTGTCAGGGAAGGATTTTTTTATTATAGTTGACCTTATTAGGACCTTCTCGAGAAGGATAGGAAGGTGGTGGGAGTGAAGGATAAAGGGAACTTTGGGGAAAGGAGAGAGGGTTACGATATTTGGGAAAACATTGGGTTGAAGGGAAGGGGAACTCACAAAGTGAAAAACTATGAACTCTATGAACTATGAAATGTGTGAGAGAGAGTGAATTTTGAGATATTGGTGGGTTGTGTTGTTTTGGAGATTTGGGCACGGAGGGCTAGGAAACCCCCCAAGGTTTCCTAGATCTAGGGAGCCGAAGAGGGTATTCCTATGTGGTTGGGAGGTAAATCCAGTTTGGGAATTCTAATCAATAGAAAAGGACAACTAATTGGAGCTACACAAATGGAATAAATCATATAGAAATAAGAGGCATTTCTCCCCCTTATCATAACTCTTTTATCATTATTGTTAAATTGTTAAATTATGAAACTATTAAATGAATTATGTTGTGATTCTAAATTTAAATTGAAATTGTTGTAAAAATTTGCACATAAAGGAAAACAACATAATACCCAAAACATATATGAATTTTACAAAAGTAATTATTTCATAGGTTCATAACCATTCTAAAAATAAATCGAATGTCCACTCATTTATAACGGAAATTTAGTTTTTATGTCTTTAACTCTTAAGCCCTTAAGAAGGGTATTACATATATGAAATCACAACTATTTTATAACATATGTGAGATGGATATTACTTAACATATGAGATGTCCCTTTGCTAAAACATGAATAAATCATGGGAGGAAGAGAGCTTAAGAACCATTTATTATTCCACTGGCCATCCACCACCTAGCTTTCTATTCAAGGATTGTGCATATATCTGGCTAACCTCTCACTTGATTAGCCATGTCGTGCAACCTCAAGGAGATGCAACGTGGACTACCAACATACATGCGACTTGTACAACCTACATACTACCACCGATGACTTACATACAACTCTGAAAATGTAATTTTGGCTAGGGATAATGAGCACGACCCTCAAGTTCAAAGGTTTGTCCAAATGTGGTTGTCCAACAACCAATTACCTCCTTCAAACTATTAATTTCCAACCAACTATCTCCTTAGAAAATAAATTATTGTTTTTTAGGGATAAAATTAGAAGCTTGGTTACAAAATTACAACAACCCTTTCTTGAGATCCATTGATCTCAATGCTCTAAGTGTAATGGGTGATGGATATTTGTTAGTTATTTGTGTTCTTCAAAAGACTAACAAAGAATGAAATCCTAAATAAAACCCATGGAACTGTAGTGAGAATGGATTCTCACACCATTAAAATAAACACAAGAAACAATTAAATATGAATAAGAACATTATATCAAACACATATACGATATTCTCACTACACATACAATCAATCTCATAATGGATACAATGATTTTACCATAGAAACCCAAATGACAAAACCAACATTCAAGGGTTTCTCAATTCTTTTAATCTAATACTATCTTGTACAAGGTTTCTCATGGCTCTCTGTGCAACCTCCTCTCTTGGTCAACTCCAGTAGAAATCCCTTTAATAGTAAAATTACAAGAATATATACGAGAGAAAGGGGGTAATGGGAAGCCTATGAGATCTGACCTTTCGTTTCCCATTCCTAGTTATTTTCTCTCCTATTTTTTTTTTTCTTTTACATTTAACTCTTTTTTTCTATTTTGTCTCATTAGTCTCCAAATTTTACATTGTCCTTTATGTTTTTCCTACCCTCATTATTTTTTTAATTACACATAAGTATTGAGTCTTACTACCATTTCTTCTACGGATCCATTTCATATCTAGTTGTGACATGGGACAAAGTTGATGGAGAGGCTCTATGAGAAGGCAATAAGCCTTCAAGGAAGGAACCAAGTCAAAGGAAAGAGATACATGTAGAATTTTTGGAGATGATAGAAGCAAGAATCCCGAGAGCATAGAGAAAGAGTAAAGGAGCTAGACGAAAGGTTGGCATTAATCTAATAGTGTACTTGCAATATAGTTGAAGGAGAAGAGACCAATTAAAGAGGATTTACAAAGAGGAAAGGAGTGATATAAATGGGCAAGGAAATGACCACAAGGAATAAGTGGTTGTTTGAATAGTCGTTGGGTGAAACGTTATGTATGGAGGAATCTTAAAATATGTTTTGACCAATAACCAAAGGTTCAAATGCCTATACCACATATATGTTTCTTAAATACTACACTTTGTTTCATGTACCATGACACATGAATGTGGTACCACTTAGGAAAGTAATGGTATACTTGGTGCCAAGAAATCAAGAAGGATTAAGAAGGTTTGACCTTTTTGAACACCAATGAAGCATCCCCTAATGGATTTCGGTCATTGAGGACCTAAAATTGAAGCAGCCTAACCAACCATGGGCCATATCAGGGGCTTTGAACCCAAGAAAGAACTCAAAGAGTGGGTGAGTGCCTTAAGTGAACACCCCAAAGGGTCTAGTAGAATTAAACCAAATACCAAAGCCAACATACAAGAGAATAGGTCATAGGGGACTCTGCCTAAGCACTATACAACCCAAAAAGGTTGCACCTATAGAATGAGGCAAGGTGACTAAAGGGAGATTAATTCAACACATAAGATCCTTTGTGATGAAGGACCATAGGTAACCAAGTCATCGAGAGGCAGATCACACATGGATATGACATAGAAGTAGATTGCACCATAATTTCTCTAAGTGTGTAGTGATATGTGGGTAAATCCATATGCTACATGTTGTAGCATATGAGATTTACACTTGTGTACACACATAAACCTACCCATTGGAAGGTGCCTTGTGTAGTCAACTCATGTGATGTATTCATACATGACCTACCCAATGATTGTATGGTACCTCTCATCTACTACTCTAATGTGATGGATCACCTTCATAGAGTCCCCCTCACCTTGGCCTAGGCATGTAACCTCTTTGAGATGTGTATCACTTAGGTGGATTCCATAGATCCCTATTTCCCCTTTGTATCTAGCCTTTGATTGCCACTTTACCTTACTTTAACCCTTGAGGCATCCATGTGGGTAATTTCCTAACTTCATGGATCTAGTTGGGGTGAAAACCCCTTGATTGGGTCTATAGTCCTTTAAGATGCTTCAATTTGAGTTTAACATCCAAAACCCTACCTGATATATTGGTACAAATCATACCATGGGTTTCGTTAGGGTACTATGACTGTGACTCTACAAATCTCATAACAAAAAGTTTGTTTGGGCATAAATACATACAGTACCGTTATAACAAACTCGTATGGAATCAATAGATGTGATATGATGGTTTCATATTACTGAGATCCTCCAAATTCAAAGATAATGTTCTCCTATGCCTTAGTCACTCCCTTTTCTATTTATACCCTTCAATTCCTTTGTATAAGCTCTCTTTGACTCTTGGATTATTTTATATTGGAAAACCCTAATTTGTAGGTATACAATCAGATTAGTAATTAGAATTATTTCACCTCTCTTAATCCCCCAGGGATTATTGTACCTATCATCTCCAACACCTTGATAGGGATCTCTTGTGGCTGGCTTGTCTCCAAGCTTGCAAGTTTGATTGATTCATCTTAAGGCATCTTCATTTGTCGTACAACTCCACATATCTTGGAATTTTCAACTCTGCAACCTAAAGGGGGGTTCCATCACAATTGGGACAAGTGAGGTATCATCCCCATGAAGGGAAATAGGGTCTCTCTATGTTGCACTATTATTGATTTATATTTACATCAATGCATCTGGATTTCATTGGTTATATTTCATATGTGTCTGTGTGCATTGGAGATCGAGGCAAATCTTCTCTTGCAGAAATTTGGAATTAAGTGTGTAGGTTATTTTGGGACATGGATCACTCTTGGAGGCCTGACATAAATCTCCAATTCAACTCAATGATTTTCCTAATCTACAACAATGAATTCCAGGTGAGTTCTCTTCATCCTGATATTCCTATTTCTAACATTAGGGTTTCTAACTTATTAAAGAAATAGTCAATTAATTAACTCATTGCCACGAGAAAATTTCCCTACGTTACCCCCTCCGGGGTGAATTGTTTTTGGATACCCTAGAAAGGGTATCATGTTATTGATTGCATGAGGTGTCATGTTCATCTTCACCAGATCCAGATAGAATTCCTCTTAATCTCCACTAGATTCATGATCGTGCTAGTTCAATTGTGGTGTAGCTCAGTTTCATCCTCACTCCTCAAATGATAAATGCATTGTTGTATGGTATGGTTCTTAGTTGCTTCATTTTACATTCCATTTATAAATACCTATTTGGACACGATGATATAACTTCTTAGCTCATCATAAAATTGTTAGAACCTAACGACTGTCTATTGGCATTTCATAACATAACATGGTTTTATTACTTGCCTCGTAGTACCTTGGGGAACATGTTTTCTGTTAGAAGTGTATCATTTCTTAGGTTAACTTATACCACTAGGTGTCTAGTCTAGATAGTGTTATCCATATCCTAACCATGCTAACCACTTTACACTTCCCTAATATCATTCATTCTATCCACATTAAAAAATTACATCTTGGTCATGTATGATTTCTCAAAGGTCAGAAGGAAATGTCAAGATTAAAGCCTGAATAATTAAAATCCTCCAAGGATAAGAGATCAAGAGATAAAGTAAAAATCCAAATATTAAGCTTGAGCAATGCCCCTTGCTATGAGGCCAATGCCCCTAGTCCTTGGTTTGTCTATGAATATCTAAATAAAATGGACTTGTTTAATAAAATGAACATTTAAAGAAAAATGATTAAAGGGGTAGTAAGAAACAGTTTCGAGGATGGTAACTCAATGCTAAGATTCCTCTAGAAGGATATTTTAAAGAAAAAATCCTAGAGAAATAAATCTAGACAAATAAATAAATGAGTAATAAGACATGTGTGTTGATGAAAAGGAATGGAAGTCCTTATACCAAAATTTTCGAATCTCACAAGGCTAGGGTGAGATAGGTGGGATTATCACCTTGTGTTTATAGCCTAATCAAAATTTTTAATCAACCCTCAAGAAATAAGTACTTGGGCCTGATGCTAGTTTTATATTTAAGTAAAAACAAAAATAATAAAATGATATAATATGATTATACATAGATTTATAAAAGACAGTTTTAAAGAAAGAAAATATGAAATAACATTGTACAACATATCCAAAAGTGAGACCCATTATTGCACAAACTGTAGGTTAGGAAAATCTTGACCCAATCCACAAGATTGCGATAACTGTGGGAGAGTCTACCCACTTCCACCTTAGATAAACCCTCCCCTCACTTTAGTGAAGGAGAAACCATACACAACGAGGGAGTCTAAGGTGGCCCTAGGATGATTGAGATGGAAAGTGAGGTGATGAAGGATGAATCCCCTATAGGTCAAGTTGTGGAGAGATGAAAGTCTTGGAATGGAGTCTTGTTGATGAGGGAAGGTTTCCAAGAAGTAGTGTACCTACAAAAGATTGTTGCACCTGCCCGAGACACAAGAAAAGAAAAGTATACAAGCCAAGATATACAATGGACAAGCAAGTGAAGCTTGTTATCCTATAAAGAAGAAGTAAACAATGATGCAATTTAGCAAGTAAATGATAATCAAAGCTGTTAAATAAGTCACTAAAGGTCTAACTAAATATGCAAGAGATAAGGTAGCAATGACTAGTATAACTCAAGTGAGATAGAGAAAGACTTTAGAAAAAATATAGGGTTGTTCAAAGATGTTGTTGCAGAGATATTATACCAGCCTTAAGGTTGTAGCAAAATATTTCTACAACAGAAAATTCCAACCAGAAAAATTTACAAGTAAACCACCCAAAAGATGCTAAATGACAAGTAGATTATTATGGTAGCTTTCTAGCAAATTTTGATGGTTGAAAAGAGAGCAAGAGTAAAAGTTTGAGAGCAGTTCGCTGCAAACCTAATGGATGTAGCTTTAATGTTATGAAAACAATAATATATACTCATCTAAATAGGATGCCCTAGTGGCTCAAGCAAGCTAGTAGAGCATATAATTGATTCCACTTCAAGCAATTTGAAAATCTCATAAAATCACAATACCCAATGCAAGCAATTTTATTTCTCCAATGAAAAAATCAGATTAGGGCCTTTTAAAATATGGTTAAATGGAGTCTTGGATATAAGAGTTGGATCTACAATATCCCTATGGGTGTAAACCCTTTTACTCACTAGGGCATAGAAATCAAACTTCAGTAAATCTAGGAGGGTGTACACCCTTGTACTCCTCCTAGAAACCTTGGTTAAAAAGACTTGTCAACTAGCAATGGGATGAAGCTTGATGGATGGTGTATGCACTTATACTCCTCCTAGGATTTCAACCAACAAAAATACGAAATAAGCAAGAAGAAATAACAAATTGCATATTTTTCTTACCAATTCCAAGAGAGATGCAATGTAAAACCCTATTTCACCAAGTAAATTCCACTACAAAGAAAGATAGTAAGACTCCAATAGGTGCACCACACCTTAGCTCCACAATATACCAAGAGAGATAACCAAAATACATTTGTACAAGAGAGAGATATCCAAGTTTCCCAAAGAGGGTGAAAATTTCAACAAAGTATCTTCTCCAAATGGGAGAGCTATGATTGAAATGAAATGAAATGATTCTTATTTATACAAAACTATAAGATTAAGTTTGTCCATCTAACAAGGGTAAACCAAAAAATAAGGGAGAAATTTCCATTTATTTTTCCCCTTTACAACTATAAATTTAATTTGCACATAAGAAATCCCTAAAACATGATGTCATCCCCTTGAGGGGTGACGTGTTGGAAAATGTAGGAAGTCGTTGGGGTTGGAGAAGGTAGTGCTAGGAATCAAAAGGCCATGTGTCTTCAAGTCAAGAGTCTCCTCCTTAATGAAAGGGGTTCTCTATTAAACCGTGTCAAGTGTCCATCTTCACCACCACATGCCCTAGCCCCAAGCAATATGTCAATCCTAGAAACATGGTATAAGAGCTCCCAAGTAGGTCATTGGTTTGGAAAAAGGCTAGGTGTCACTGTCCAAGGTGTCCTCTCCCACCCCCAAAGGCTATAATCATCATCTGGTGTGTGGGACATGGAATCCAACCTATGGGATTCTTTCCCCAATGAAGGCCCAAGCTAGGATTGTTCCTCCAAATCACCACTAGTCAAGATCCTGCAAAGATAGACAAGTGTTCCCTCCAAGGATCTCAAGTCAAAGCATCATGGGAAGTAGAATCAAATTTAATATAAGAGCCATTCAAGCATGTACATAAAAAACTACATCATCAAATTAAGCAGGTGCTCAAACACCCTATGCAATTTTCCAAGTTTAGGTATGGGAGGGTTGACAAAGTGAACTATTGGGTGAATCATTACTTAGTTCAAGGAGTGTTTCCTAGGTGGAAACCTCTCTAAGTCATGTGGAGAAGATGAAGTGGATGGGGGGTTAAAACTTTTGGGCATGGGGTTCATGGCATACAAGTGTTTGTATTGTCTCATTTATGGGTTCCTTTGTAGAGGGTGTGTTGCACCTTCATTTTCAATGCATCCTTTTTCCAAGACCATTTATTTCCTTTTGTTTTTTAAGATGTTTCCAGGTTGAAACCAAGGTGGTTATTCTACCTAAACATGAAAAACATTTCCCACCTTGACTATACCTTGGTCACATTATGCTTCCCCAAGTTGAAGACAATGTGTGGGACTTCTACCTAATTATGGAAAACATTTCCCACACACGCTCTACCTTGTATGGAATTTTTATATTGCTATTTTTTTATGGGTCCCATTAGTTTCTTATGAGAGACATTTCATTTTCCTTGGGATCCCTAGGCGAGCATCTTAAAGGTTTATGATTGGATTTTATCTTTTTACAACTACAAACCTCTGGGCCTTTAGCCCCTTATTCCCATGAAAGGAGGTACAATCCCTTCTTGGGTCAATACACCTGAAAATCCTAAGAGATAAGGAGATGAACAAGGGGTGAAGTGATGAAAAATTATAAGTATGGTAAGGAGTGGCACAATGAATTGTCAAGGAGACCTCCCAGTAGCAAACCCATCCCTAAGGGTGACCACTTACTAGGGCACAATGTAAACCACTAAGATGAAATAGGGAAAAGAGAATAACTTCCAAGAAAAATGTTCTATAATCAAAAGAAGCTTTAAATGAAACATACTCAAATGCATGAAATATTAAAGTGACACTTACCACAATACCTGACTTGTACCTCATGGAGAAAAACCCAACATCTTCCTGAAGCAAGCTGATGTGGTGGATACCATCATGATGAAACTAGGATCTGTGGTGGTGAAGTGGGCCTCTGTATGTGCAAGTGGACATTGTCAACCATCTGTCTCTTGATACTCCATTTCTGCAACATGAGGGCCTCGATACATAATCTCCTTAGTTATCCCTAGAAATCAGGGATAACGTCTGGCTCCTACTCAGGGACATGTACTCTTCGTAGAGTGCACAAGAACCTCATCATCTCTTGTTTATACTTGTTCCTACACTGAAACATGAAAATGTAAAATATAGGATGGTTCTATCACCCTTTGTCCATAGAATGAAATCCAAAACTTCAAAATTGACAACTAATCTAGGAAAATGTTTTTTTGCATTTTTTCAAAAATTTCTAAACTAACATGTAGTATGATGAAATCAATATGAAAATAGAGAAAAATGAAAATAAAATACAACTAAACTACCACGAGAAAGAAAGATGCAGATGCATGGGAAAGCAATATGACCTACCTACTTACCTTGGGCTTGTGGCCCTAAAGAATCAAGTCATGTAGATGTTAAGTGAAGTCGTACAACCAATGCAACCAACTGGTCATCTCATCAAGGTACCTTCCCCTATGCTTAATTATAAAATAACAAGGACAAGTTAAGCACATAATAATGATGAATATGAAGCAACACATAATCAATCATAGGAAACAACTCATAGAGATGGGTGGGAGGGAGGAAATCTTGCTGGAAAGAACGTCCACAAGTTCCATCAATTCACCTTAGAACGAGACTATCACGTGTAGGCGACGACTCATCTTCATCCTCATTCTCATAATCATTGCTCCTTGAAGACTGAGAAAATATGAGAGATGAAAAAAATACCCCATTATTTCCTTGAGAGGGAGAGATGAGGTAAGGGACAAGCTCAGGTATAGAGAAAGAATCCTCCCGATTACCCAAAATATGTTGCTTCATCACCTGCAAGTCCTTGCAAAAATCCCCAAGATGAAAATATTTCTGCTCTGCAGTATGAATCTTTAACTGCTCTGGAATGACCACATATTGGTGTCCATATAAATCTGAGGGAAAAGGTGACTGAGAGTTTTCATAGAACAAATTTGCATCCCCAAGAGGATATGCATCACAACTCCCAAAGGATGACTGAAGATCACCTTGAGTATGTTGCCACAAGTCATCTTCGAATGGATAGAAAAAATATGTAACCATATCATCATCATGATACCAAACATATGAATCATATACACATGAAAATGAGTCCTCTAAAAATGACAACTCAAACCGTTTTGCTCGATATCTACTTTCAATGTCGTAAATGGGATCACTATAAAAAATGAAACAACTCACATCCCATCTACATCTCCCAACATGTATGAAATCATCAATATGTTGATCCACCACATCAGAGAGGTTCTCCACAAGATCATTTGCATCATCGAGGTTAATCATTTCTTCATCTTCATGTGTAGGAAAACAGTAAGGCAGGTCACCTTCATCTTGATCAAGTGGGAGAAAGGATACCAATGTCTCATCTTGCTCATCTGGATGTTATACTTCCTTAGGGTCTTCTTCTTCTTGGAAACTTTCTTCATGGATATTTTATTCTAGCACCTCTTTTGTAGTGGGTGGATGATACTCTTCTTCAGTTTTACATTCCTCACTTATTGTCTTGTCATCCAACAAAAAACCTTCTCTGTAAAGAGCGTCTTTGATCTCTTGGAAAGTATCTTGCAAATTCTAAGTAGTTGGCTAACAATGTCTAGGAAATTCTTCAATGATATTTGTAGAAGACCAGATGCTTTTCAGATCACATGAGTGTGCAAGTCACTTCCTTTGACTTGATTCCAGAGAAGATAAAAAAAAATTCATTAGCACATCTTCATGCAATACGTTTATACTCAAAGCCTACTTCATATATTTCACAACATGGGTGACTGCTAGAGTTGGGTCACCGTTGAAATTGGGGCAACTTTCCCTCCACTCCGCAGAGAAATGATTTGAATATTCAGGGATATTTTGAACATCAATAGAAGGGTACACATTATGGAATGCCCATGGTAAGTCCTGTGACACCATGGTTCCATTACTTAGGGTAATACCTCAATGGAGTCGACATATAAAATTTATGAAAATCTCATCAAAAATAGAAAAGGGAACTTCCCTCAAATGGAGTCGCCAAGAAATATTATGGGAAAAGGATTTGGGATCAAAGCTTGCAAAAGTAACATTAGGGAACAAAAGAGGATTCAAAAGCCTCCCCAAAAATGGTGCAAAAATTTTATCACACAAACTGTAGGTTGAGAAAATCACAAACCAATCCATAAGATGGTGATAACTATGAGAGAGTCTACCCACTGTCACCTTAGATAAACCCTTCCATCGCTTTATTGAAGGAGAAACCCTACACAAGGGTGGAGTCCTAGGTGATCCTAGGGGGATTTGGATGGAAAGTGAGGTGATGAAGGATGAATCCCCTATAGTTCAAGTTGTGGAGAGATGGAAGGGTTGGGATGAAGTCTTGTTGATGAGGGAAGGTTTCCAAGAAGTAGTGTACCTGCAGAAGATTGTTGTACATGCTCTAGACACAAGAAAGGTGAGTATACAAGACAAGATATCTAATGGATAAGAAAGTGAATATTGTTTTCCTATAAAGCAGCAGTAAACAATGATGTAATTTGGAAATTAAATGATAATCAAAGATGTTAAATAAATCACTAAAGGTCTAGTTAAATATGCAAGAGATAAGCTAACAATGACTAGCATAACTCAAGTGAGATAGAGCAAGATTTTAGCAAAAATATAGGGATGTTAAAAGATGTTGTTGCAGATTTATTATAATAGACTGATGGTTGTAGCAAAATATTTCTAAATAAAAAAATTCCAACCACCAAAAATTACAAGTAAGCCACCCAAAATATGCTAAATGACAAGTAGATTACTATGGCAACTTTCTAGCAAATTTTGATGGTTGAAAAGAGAGAAAAAGTAAAAGTTTGAGAGAAATTTGATGCAACCCTAATGGTTGTAGCTTTAACTTTATAAAAACAGTAATATATACTTAGTTCTAGAGAGAATGTTCCAAACTGAAACTAAAGATGATACCAGGATCCCAAACCATCTTGTAAGATGCGAAGCATCCTCCACTCAAGGTGTGGCCTGGTAATGTACTAATATAGGAGGCCTTATGGAAACCACCAACAAGCAAGGTCACTTGGTGCTACAATAACTCAATCAAACCATCAATGTACTGCTCTACTAGGGAACTAATCTCATGAGAGAAAAAACTGGCTCTCTCCTCTGTGTCAACTATTGCACTATCTCCTATTGAAATCCTAAGGTCCCAAACTATCCTCAGAAAGGAATCACAAGTTGATGTTGCACTACTCTGATCATATTCATTCGACCATCATTTATACTCTACATTTTACAAGTTGTAATGCCTCAAAGGATCACATCCAATATTGAGGATCATACCCATCCAATGTATCCCAACTCTAAAATAAGACATTATAGAGAAGAGTATGTGGTCATCAACTGACAGGGAATCCACTACATCTCGTCTCCAAGTGTCAAAAGGAAAATTTCTAATACTCCATGGCACAGACTCCCCACCTCTTTCTTTCTCGGGATTGCATGACCTCCCAATCAAGGATCTTCGATTCTTGGAGTCAAATCGACTCTCTAAAACCTTAATGGTCTCGTTGGTGATTAAACACATGCCCTTTCAGTCTCTTGGTGTAGGTTCTATGGCGCTCACAACCTCTCCCTTTGCGTTGCTAAAATACCAGGGTTCAGGCACTGGATCCTTTCCTATTAGCCCCCTCCTAGATATGACCTTGGGCTATGACCTCACACAAACATGTGATTGCGGGCGTGGCCAAGGGTGGTTTGGGATCAACCCTATTTTCTCCCTGCAATTCACTACCAATCCCCACACGTCATTTTGGTGATACAGTGGTTTCAATTGTGGCCCGATCTCAATTTTTTTAAAACTCGAACACTTTATGGCCCTGCAATTCAACGTGACCATTGATCTTGCACTCTTGGGTGAGATCTCTTGATCGATAGCCCAGATCTTCTTCCTTTCCAATCAACGACTCAAATCTACCCCTTTCAAATCAATGGTCGTGATTTTCTTCACGATTTAGGCTTCGGATTTTTCAACTCTCAAGCCCTACCTTCTCTATAGTGACAGATCTCCTGCCATGTGTCCTCTTCAAATCGACGGTTCTAATAGTTTCAGAATTTCGAACTTCGGAAATATCAACTCTCAAACTTCGCCTTATCCCAAATGCTATTGTCTGAAGCTTGTGATCTATTGACATGTGTCTCCCATAGATCAATGGCTGCGATCCCTTTGGGTCTTCAGACTTCGGAAAAATTAACTTTGAACCTTCACATTCCCTCGAAGGGCGTGGATTTCTGCCGCGTGTCCTCCTGAATTGGATGGCTATGAGCGACTTCAACTATTCATGCTTTAGGAGTTTCAAACTCTCAGCACTTGCCTCCTCCTGAAGTGATTTCACCTGAAGTTGACGAATTTCCTCCACACGTCTCTCTGGATCCGATGGTCCAGGTTTGCTTCAGCTCTTCGGGGTTCAAGAGTTTCAACTCCTGCACACTCGTTCCTCCCAGCGCGCTTTCACCCAAAGACTCAGATATTTCGCCATGCGTACCTCTAGATGATGCACGATTCTTGGCCTCTTCGGGACTTTGGTGAATCATCACTCCTAGGTGCATGCAGAGGGTTAAATCTCATACACTTCGTCCTAGATCCAATGATCTAGAATGATCCCAGTCCCTCCTGGATGGATCTTAGCCGATGGCTCGCGAAACCTTCAGGACTTCACTTCCTTTGAAGATTTATCCCGCTATCTCTCTTGAAATTTCTCTCCTTCTGATCTCTTGACTCCTTAAAGAGTTATTTCAACACTTAGTCGAATTCCGAGTCTGTTCACTCCTTGCAACAGACTCTTGTGCAAGATTTAGCTTCCTGCGGGTGACTGTGCCTACCTTGCAACAGTTCCTTTGCCCTCCTTGAAAATGGAAACTCTATGCTATCTCTTATGATCTTATGAGTCAAAATAGACTTAGTCACTCCTTAAAATATATTCTCACGTAAGGCTTGAGTTCTTGCAGACAACTGTGCACACCTTGCAATAGTCACTTTGCACTCCTTGCAAAGGGAACGTTTCATGCTAACTCTTCTGAGTTTTCTGAGTCGAAACAAACTTTGTCAACGCACTCCTTGTGGACTATATGAAAACCTTGCATAAACTCAATGAAGAGAAACAATTGAAACTTATGAAAATGCTTCATAGTATCATACTTTCAATAACATAAATCATTCGGTCCTGAAAACAAAAAATAACAGGGAAACTATAAAAAGATAGTGACACCATGCATTGAGTCAATATCCCTCTATTATATTCATGATCCGGATTTTATGAGAAGAACGAAATGAATATAGATTATTAATAGGTGCTTAACACAAAATAACAGAGATACAGTAAAATTGGTTTTCTATTCAATAACGAAATAAGCTGAAACTGTAAAATGCAGCGGAAACAAGCTCCCTGGAATGGTGGCGGCTTATCTCTAAGAAGAGATGTGACGACAGCGTGCATTCACAAGAAGAAGGTTACAATGAGGCTCTGAAGGCATTTTCACAATAAACAAGAATGCCAAAAACCCTAGACATCAAGAAACCTAACCCTAGGAGATGAAGCGCCAAAAGTCATGTGGGCCCCATTTGGGTAAGTTAGTACATCAACTTCTCGGGGTTGTAACTTTTGCATACGATCTCAGTTTTAGGCGTGTGATATCCTGTTGGAAAGGTATCATAGAGGATATTCATTTTGGGGGATCAATCATGACTTCAACTATCATTGAGGAGCTCGATCCTGAAAAACCTTCATTTAAGCCCTCAAAATGGCCCCAGAAGTTAAAACAGCTCAAAATAGTAAATTACCAAAATTGTCAGAAAACTGTTTTGAGCCAGTTGGAAAAGGTGGGTGGCCACCGATATCCATATGGATCAATTCATTCCAACATAAAATGGCTACAACCTGAAAACAAATTACATTCAATAACAACTATATCCTACTCTGCATCTAACCTTATTCAAGTATACAATGCACCTACTTATACAAAAGGTCTTCTCGGGTTTCCCCTAACTACCTACCTGATCGAAATTAAATTCTACAGCTACCTAAGTCCTATTACATAAATGTCTGTGATAGACAATTTAAAGCGATTCTTCAGATCCACACCAAAATCAAATAACAAAAGGACGATCTGATCTATTTTGGTCTTGATGCGATCATTCAACCTCCTCCCATTAACTTCTCTGATTCGTCTTTTACTTAGAAGTTATCTGAGATACACCATCTTTCAAAATTTAAATTTTACTCAAAAGGTGCGCTAAGCGTTGTGCTGTCATCCCATGTGGATTTGCTGGCGATGCTCCTACATCATACTCCTCTAGGCAGAAAAATCATGGACTCTTGTCCATGAGATCCTGCAATGACCTTCCATGCTTCTGGATATCAGCTTCACTTACACAACTGGCATCCTTTATTGGGTGTTCCTTCCACTTGACCAAATATTCAAAATAGGTCTTCCTCCTGCTCTTCTTGTCAAACCTATGATCAACAATCTTATCCATCTATGGTTTTTCTGCTACATGCATCTACTTCTCCCACTGAATCTTCACTTGATCTTCTCACCTCTTTGTATCATCCTCCCTATAAGGATATAGATCTGAGATGTTGAATATGGGTGATATTCCCACATCCTCTGGCAACTCTAGCTCATAAGCATTGTTACCAAATTTTCTTAGGATTTTGCACGGTCCAATCTTCTTCAACTTCAACTTGTTATATGTTCCTCTTGAGAACCTTTCCTTCCTTAAGTGTGATAAAACTTGATCCCCTACCTCAAATTGAAGTTCTCTTCTGTCTTGATCAACTCTACGTTTATACTCTGCATTACTATTCTGCAACTGCTCCTTGATCTGATCATGAAGCTTCTGCATTTTTGTAGTGAAGTCTTCTGCTCCAACACTCTTGAATTCACTCTGCTCCATGTCTCTCAACTCTGATACCCCTCTTGGTATCATCCCATAGACTATTTGAAATGGTGTCTTTCCTGTACTTTTGTTTGGTGAATTATTATATGCAAACTCTTCTTGCGATAGAGTTTGATCCCACTGGATTTGATGTTCAGTGACCAAAATTCTCAGCAAATTTCCTAAACTCCTATTTACCACCTCAGTTTGTCCATCTGTCTGAGGGTGATACGCTGAAATAAAAGATAGTTTTGTCCCCAACTTCTTCCATAATGTTCTCCATAAGTGACCAACAAAATTAGTGTCTCTGTCTGAGACAATGATCTTGGGCAATCCATGAAGTCTCACAACTTCCTTGAAAAACAAATTTGCAACATGTGTTGCATCAATGGTCTTCTGGCATAGGATGAAATGTGCCATATTCGAAAATCTATCAACAACAACAAATATGGAATCACTTCCCCTCTGGGTTCTTGGCATTCCCAACACAAAATCCATGCTTATTGCATCCCAAGGCATATATGGAATGGGAAATGGCTGATACAATCCAGTGTTTTGTTTCTTTCCTTTTGCATACTGGAAAATATTACATTTGTTTACAAACCTTTTCACCTCTACCCTCATACCTGGCCAATAGTATGAGTTGTTCAATTGTGCAAATGTCTTGTCATGCCCGAAATGTCCTGCTAGACCTCCGCTATGTTTTTCCTTCAACAAATTTTCCCTCATTGAGCACCTTGGCATGCACAATTGGCAACCTTTAAACAAAACTCCATCTTGAATCATGTAATTTTTCCACTGGCTTCTGTCTCTGAGCACGAGGTTTGTGCATTCTTCATATGCTTCTTTAAAATCTGGATCATCACAATACATATCCTTAAGGTGTTCAAACCCTAAGGTCTTGACCTAAAATTCCTGCAGAATCAGACATCTCTTGCTCAATGCATCATCGACTTTGTTAGAATTACCAGAAATATTTTTAATGACAAAATTGAAATTTTTCATAAACTCTGTCCACTTAGCATGTCTCTAGTTTAACTTCTCATGTCTGGTTATGAATTGTAAAGCTTGGTTATCACTATACAAAACAAACTCCTTTGGCACAAGATAATGCCTCCATTTCTTTAAGGCTTGAATTATGGCATAGAACTCTTTTTCATATGTGGAGTACTTTCCCTTAGTCTCATTCATCTTCTCATTGAAATATGCAATAGGCCTATTGTCTTGGCTCAAGATTGCTCCAATTGAAACTCCACTTGCATCACATCGCACTTGAAATGTTTTCCCAAAATTCGGCAAGACCAGAATTGGTCGCTCTATTATATTCTCCTTCAATATATTGAAACTCTTCTCAGCTTCTTCTGTCCATTTTAAAGACTTGTGTCTCTTCTTCACTGTATCCATCATTGGTGCACAAATCCCACTGAAATTTCTAATGAACTTCCTATAGAAACTTTCTAATCCATGGAAGCTTCTCACTTCAAACATACTCTTGGGTAATGACCATTCTTTGATTGCTTTGACCTTCTCGGGGTCCATGTTCAATTCATTTAAAGAGATCACAAAAAACAAGTAAATGAGTTATGTCTTCATAAAATAGGACTTCTTCAGATTTATCAACAACTTCTCCTGCTGTAGTCTCCTCATTACCAATGTCAGGTGTCTCAAATGCTCTTCTTCAGTTTTACTGAAGACCAGTATATCATCCAGATATACAATCACAAACTTACCAATGAAATCCTTCAATACTTCATTCATCAGTCTCATAAAAGTGCTTGGGGCAGTTGTTAAGCTAAAGGGCATAACAAGCCACATAGTACAACTTAGAGTTCTTTTAGGATCTGATACCACTTGGCGCAGACCCCCTCCTCTTTCTTTCTCAGGACTGCATGACCTTTTGGTCAAGGATCTTCGATTCTTGGAGTCGAATCAACTCTCTGAAACCTTAATGGTCTTGATGGTGATTAAACACAATCCCTTTCAGTCTCTTGGTGTAGGTTCTATGACACCCACAACCTCTCCCTTTGCACTGCTGAACTACTAGGGTTCATGCGCTAACTTCTTTCCTATTAGCCCCCTCCTAGATATGACCTTGGACTATGAACCCATGCAAAAACATGATTGCGGGTGCAACTGAGGGTGGTTTTGGATCAACCAACTTTTCTCCCCGCAATTCACTACCAATCACCATGCGTCATTTTGGTGATATCAAGGTTTCAATTGCGGCCCACTCTCAAATTTTTTACAACTCAAACACTTTATGGCCCTGCAATTCAACGTGACCGTTGATCTTGCAATCTTGAGTGAGCTCTCTTGATCAAAGACCCAAATCTGCTTCCTTTCCAATCGACGACTCAGATCTACCCCTTTCAAATCAATGATCGTGATTTGATTCACGATTCGGGATTCAGATTTTCAACTCTCAAACCTTATCTTCTTTGTAGTGACAGATCTCCTACCACATTTCCTATTCAAATAGAAGGTTCTAACTGTTTCGGGATTTCGGACTTTGGAAATCTCAACTCTGAAACTTCACCTTCCCCAAAATGCTATTGTTCAAAGCTCCCGATCTATTGACGTGTGTCTCCCGCAGATCAACGACTGCGATCCCTTCGGGTCTTTGGACTTCAGAAAACTCAAATTTCAACCTTCACTTTTCCTCGAAGTGCGTGGATTTATTTCATGTGTCCTCTTGAATCGGACGGCTATGAGCGAATTCGGCTATTCGTGCTTTGGTAGTTTCAAACTCTCATAAATTTCCTCCTCTCGAAGTGATTTCACCTGAAGTTGACGGATTTCCACCACACGTCCCTTTGGATATGAAGGTCCAGGTTCACTTTGGCTCTTTAGGATTCAGGAGGTTCCTCCCAGAGCGCTTTCACCCGAAGACTCAGATCTTTCACCATGCATCCCTCTGGATGATGGACGGTCCCTAGACTCTTCGGGACTTTGGTGAATCCTCACTCCTAGGTGAATACAGAGGGTTAAACCTTGTACACTTCGTCCTAGATCCAACATTCCAGAATGATCCTAGTCTCTCCTGGATGGATCTTAGGCGATGGCTTGCGAAACCTTGAGGACTTCATTTCCTTTGAATATTTCTCCCGCTATCTCTCTTGAACTTTATTTACTTATTCTTTCTTGATTCCTTAAAGACTTATTTCGACACTTAGTCGAATTATGGGTCTGTTCACTCCTTTCAACAGACTCTTGCACAAGATTTAGCTTCTTGTGGGCAACTGTGCACACCTTACAACAATTCCTTTTCTCTCCTTGAAAATGGAAACTCTATGCTATCTCTTCTGAGATTATGAGTTGAAATAGACTCAGTCACTCCTTACAATATATTATCATGCAAGACTTGAGTTCTTGCAGAGGATTGTGCACACCTTGCAGCAGTCACTTTGCACTCCTTGCAAAGGGAAAGTTTCACGCTAACTCTTCTGAGTTTTCTGGGTCGAAACAAACTTTGTTAACGCAATCCTTGCAGACTATATGCACACTTTGCATAAACTCAATGAAGAGAAACAATTGAAACCCATGCAAATGCTTCAAAGTATCATACTTTCAATAACATAACTCATTCATTCCTGAAAACAAAAAATAACAGGGAAACTATAAAAAAATAGTGACACCATGCATTGAGTCAATATCCCTCTATTAGATTCATTCCAACATAAAATGGCTACAGCCTGAAAACAAATTACATTCAGTAACAAATATCTCCTACTATGCATCTAATATTATTCAGGTATACAATGCACCTACTTATACAAGAGGTCCTCTCAGGTTTCCTCCAACTACCTACCTGATCGAAATTAAATTCTATAGCTACCTAAGTCCTATTACATAAACGTCTATGACAGACAATTTAAAGCGATTCTTCAGATCCACACCAAAATCAAATAACAAAAGGACGATATGGTCTCTTCCAGTCTTGAAGCGACCATTCAATCTCCTCCCATTAACTTCTCTGATTCATATTTTACTTAGAAGTTCTCTGAGATACACCATCTTTCAAAATTTAAATTTTACTCAAAAGGCACACTAAGCACTGTGTTGTCATCCCATGTGGATTTGTTGGCGATGCTCCTGCATCATACTCCTATGGGCAGAAAAATCATGGACTCCTATCCATGAGATCCTATACTGACCTTCCATGCTTCTGGATATCAACTTCACTTACCCAACTGGCATCCTCTATCGGGTGTCCCTTCCACTTGACCAAATATTCAAAATAGGTCTTCCTCCTAGTCTTCTTGCCAATCCTTGGATCAACAATCTTCTCCATATGTGGTTTTTATGCTACAGAATCTTCGCTTGATCTTATAACCTCTCTATGTCATCCTCCCTGTAAGGATACAGATTCGAGATGTTGAATATGGGTGATATTTCCACATCCTCTGGCATCTCTAGCTCATAAGCGTTGTTACCAAATTTTCTTAGGATCTTGCACAATCCAATCTTCTTCAACTTCAGCTTGTTATATGTTCCTCTTGGGAACCTTTCCTTCCTTAAGTGTGCTAAAAATTGATCCCCTACCTCAAATTGAATTTCTCTTATGTGTTGATCAACTCTGCGTTTATGCTCTGCATTGCTATTCTGCAAATGCTCCTTGATCTAATCATGAAGCTTCTGCATTTCTGCAGTGAAGTCTTCTTCTCCAACACTTCTGAATTCACTCTGCTCCATGTCTCTCAACTCTGATACCCCTCTTGGTATCATCCCATAGACTATATAAAATGGGCTCTTTCCTGTACTTCTGTTTGGTGAATTATTATATGCAAATCCACTTGCGACAGAGTTTGATCCCACTAGTTGTGATGTTTAGTGACCAAACTTCTCAATAAATTTCCTAAACTCCTATTTATCACCTTAGTTTTTCCATTTTTCTGAGGGTGATACGTTGAACTAAAATATAGTTCTGTCCCCAACTTCTTCCATAATGTTCTCCAGAAATTACCAACAAATTTAGTGTCTCTTTCCGAGACAATGCTCTTGGGAAATCCATGAAGTCTCACAACTTCCTTGAAAAACAAATTCACAACATGTGTTGCATCAATGGTCTTCTGGCATGGGATGAAGTGTGCCTTCTTCAAAAATCTATCAAAAAAAACAAATATGGAATCACTTCCCCTCTGGGTTCTTGGCAATCCCCACACAAAATCCATGCTTATTACATCCCAAGGCCTATCTGGAATGGGTAATGGCTGATACAATCCAGTGTTTTGTTTCTTTCCTTTTGCATACTAGAAAATCTTACATTTGTTTACAAACCTTTTCACCTCTGACCTCATACCTGGCCATTAGTATGAGCTATTCAATTGTGCAAACGTCTTTTCATGCCTAAAATGTCCTACTAGACCTCCACTGTGTTTTTCCTTCAAAAGATTTTCCCTCATCAAGCACCTTGGTATGCACAATTGGTAACATTTAAAAAACAATCCATATTGAATTATGTACTCTGTCCAGTGGCTTCTGTCTCTGAGCACAGGGTTTGTACATGCTTCATATGCTTCTTTAAAATTTGGATCATCACAATACATATCCTTAAGGTGTTCTAACCCTAAGGTCTTGACCTGAAATTCCTGCAGAATCAAACATCTCCTGCTTAATGCATCAACGAATTTGTTAGCATTACCAGAAACATGTTTAATGACAAAATTGAAATTTTGCATAAACTCTATCCACTTAGCATGTCTCTGGTTTAACTTCTTCTGTCTGGTTATGAATTGTAAAGCTTGGTTATCACTTTACAAAACAAACTCCTTTGGAACAAGATTAATGCCTCCATTTCTTCAAGGCTTGAATTATGACATAGAACTCTTTGTCATATGTGGAGTACTTTCCCTTAGTCTCATTCATCTTCTCATTGAAATATGCAACAGGCCTATTGTCTTGGCTCAAGACTTCTCCAATTGCAACTCCACTTGCATCACATCGTTCTTGAAATGTTTTCCCAAAATTCGACAAGACCAAAATTGGTCGCTCTGTTATCTTCTCCTTCAATATATTGAAACTCTTCTGAGCTTCTTTTGTCCATTTGAAATAATTGTGTCTCTTCTTCACTGTATCCATCATTGGTGCACAAATCCCACTGAAATTTCTAATGAACCTCCTATAGAAACTTGCTAATCCATGGAAGATTCTCACTTCAAACATACTCTTGGGTGATGGCCATTCTTTGATTTCTCTGAGCTTCTTGGGTTCCATCTTAAATTCATTTGAAGAGATCAAAAAACCCAAGTAAATGAGTTTTGTCTTCATAAAAGTACTTCTTCAAATTTATCAACAACTTCTCTTGCTGTAGTCTCCTCATTACCAATGTCAGGTGTCTCAAATGATCTTATTCAGTTTTACTGAAGACCAGTATATCATCCAGATATACAATCACAAACTTACCAATGAAATCCTTCAATACTTCATTCATCAGTCTCATAAAAGTGCTTGGGGCATTTTTTAAGCCAAAGGGCATAACAAGGCACCCATACAACCCCTCATTTTTCTTAAAGGTTGTCTTCCACTCATCACCTTCTCTCATTCTTATATGATGATATCCACTTTTCAAATCTATCGTTGAAAAACAATTTGATCCACTTAAGAAATCCATTAAATCATCCATCTTTGGAAAAGGAAATCTGTACCTGATGGTGATCTTTTTTATGGCCCTTGAGTCTGTACACATTCTCCATCCTCCATATTTCTTTGGACTCAACACAGTTGGTACTGCACATGGACTCAATATTTCTCTAACCAAACCCTTATCTAATAATTTCTGAACTTGTTTCCTTACCTCCTCATTCTCTTGAGGTGTCAGTCTGTATGCTGCTTTGTTTGACAGGCTTTCTCTTGGTATCAAGTCAATATGATGGTTGATACTTCTGATAGGTGGCAATGAGTTAGGCAATTCATCCACTACTATGTCAGTGAAATTCTTCAACAGCTCCTGAACTTCGTTAGGAAATTCATCCATTGAATTACTTTTAAGGACAACTCTGGGTTTCCTCACCACAACAAACTGCATCTCCTGTTCCTTCTTGACTTCTCTCAGGAGTTCCTTCCCACTCATGAGAAGTATTCTTGTGTTGGCTTCTTCCTTCACTTTCTTCTCCTCTATTGGCAACAACAAGTGTGTCTGGTCATTCTTTTCCAAAGTGTAAGTGTTATTTCTCCCATCATGAATGACATTACTATCAAACTTCCATGGTATTCCCAAAAAAACATGGCATACATCCATGGGGATTACATCACATAGAATCTCATCTCTATATCCACCTATTTTAAATTCAACAAGGCATTGTCTAGTTACCATTACCTGGTGTCCTTTTTGCAACCATGAGACCTTGTATGGATTTGGATGTGCATTTGTCTCCAGCTCCAATTTCTCCACCATCTTTGTGGATACTAGGTTTTTAGTGCTCCCACTGTCAATTATCACCTTGCATACTCTGTCTTTAGTCTTGCAAGTTGTCCTGAACAAATTGTTCCTCTGCACTGGTTTTTCAACTTTTGGTTTTGGCTTCAAGAGAACCTTCCCCAGCATCAAATATTTTCCATCCTCTCCACCTTATTCTTAAACATTCCTTTTATATGCTTCTGAAATGTGAGCTTCATCCCCTCTTTCTTTCTTTCTTCGGGACACTCCGAAGACTTGTGTCCTAGTTTTCCATAGGTATAACATATTATCTCTCCTCCTGTGCTTCTTCCTCTTCCTCTGGATAAAGAATTCCTTCCACCAGGCTATCTCCCTCTAGAGCTTCCTCCTATTTCTGAGTGACTGTGGGTTTTCTCATCCTCACCCTTGGGCTTCTGCGCCTTATCATGGAAAAATCCCTTACCTCTGTTCGGGCTTCTACCCCTGCCTCACTAGTTTTGTTTTCTGGCCAACTTCTCCTATGCTTTCAGTGCATATTGATATGCCTCCTCTACTGTCCTCACCAACATCAAGCTGATTTCATCCTCGATCTCATATCTTAGGCCATTTATGTATCTGGCAACTTTCTCTTCATCTCTCTCCCTCTGTCTAGTCTTGATGTTCATCCTGTAAAACTCTTATGTGTACTCTTTCACTGCCATTCCTTTCTGTCACAGGTTTTGCATCCTCCTGAACAAATTTATCTGATAATCCTTGGGCATGAAATTAGCCTTCATCTTGGATACCATCCTATCCCAACTCTTTATCTTTTGTTTTCCTTTGCTCCTCCTATCAGCTTGCAGTTCATCCCACCACAGTGTTGCATGCTCTTTAAGTCTAGTGAAAGCATGTCTCACCTTATTTTCCTCACTGAAATCTTCATAGTCGAAATACTTGTCCATGGACCTTATCCAGTCCAACATCTCTTCAACATCTATATTTCCTTCATACATTGGGATGTCTAACTTTTCCCTGGCTCCCAATTTCACGACAGCTTTCAGTAAGCATTCTTTGACAACATCTCCCCCTGCAGCTTCTTCAACTTCTTTCTCCTCACTTTTCGCTTCATGATGTCTCCAGCATCACGTGCTCTTCTTTGCGCTGCTTCCATTGCTTCTAACCTTGCACACAGTTCTCTCATTTCCCTTTCGACTGCTCGATTGGCTATAGGTGGCTCCGCATGTCTCCTTAGTGGCATTGTGTTGACTGGTTCTCACACACAGAGTACAACTTAGAGTTCTTTTAGTCTTTGATGCCACTTGGCCCATACCCCCCCCTCTTTCTTTCTCAGGACTGCGTGACCTCCCGATCAACGATATTCTATTCTTGGAGTCGAATCAACTCTTTGAAACCTTAATGGTCTCATTGGTGATTAAACACAAGCCCTTTCAGTATCTTGGTGCACATTCTATGGCACCCACAACCTCTCCCTTTATGTTGCAGAATTACCAGGGTTCAGGTGCTGACTCCTTTCCTATTAGCCCCCTCCTAGATATGACCTTGGGCTATGAACCCATGAAAACATGTGATTTTGGGTGCGGCCAAGGGTGGTTTGGGATCAACCCACTTTTCTCACCGTAATTCACTACCAATTGCCACACGTCCTTTTGGTGATACCGTGGTTTCAATTGTGGTCCATTCTCGAATTTTTTAAAACTCAAACAGTTTATGGCCCTACAATTCAACGTGACCATTGATATTGCGATCTTGGGTGAGATCTCTTGATCGACGACCCAGATCTTCTTCCTTTCCAATCAATGACTCATATATACCCCTTTCAAATCAACGGTCATGATTTTCTTCACGAATTAGACTTCGAAGTTTTCAACTCTCAAACCTTACCTTCTCTGTAGTGATAGATCTCCTGCCACGTGTCCTCTTCAAATGGATGGTTCTAACCATTTCGAGATTCAGAAATATCAACTCTCAAACTTCACCTTCCCCCAAATGCTATTGTTCGAAGCTCATGATCTATTGATGCATGTCCCCCACATATCAATGGCTGTGATCCCTTTGGGTCTTCGAACTTTGGAAAACTCAACTTTCAACCTTCACTTTCCCTTGAAGTGCGTGGATTTTTGTTGCGTGTCCTCATGAATCAGACGACTATGAGTGACTTCGGCTATTCAGGCTTCGGGAGTTTCAAACTCTCGACACTTGCCTCCTCCCGAAGTGATTTCACCCAAAGTTGATGGATTGCTGCCACACATCCCTCTAGATCTGACGATCCAGGTTTACTTAAACTCTTCGGGGTTCAGGAGTTTTAACACCTACGCACTCGTTCCTCTCGGAGCGCTTTCACCCGAAGACTCATATCTTTCTCCACATGTCCCTCTAGATGATGGATGGTCCCTAGCCTCTTCGAGACTTCGGTGAATCCTCACTCCTAGGTGCATGTATAGGGTTAAACCTTGTACGCTTCATCCTAGATCCAATGATCTGGAATGATCTCAGTCCCTTTTGGATGGATCTTAGCCGATGGCTCGCAAAACCTTCAGGACTTTTCTTCCTTTGAAGATTTTTCCCGCTATCTCTCTTGAACTTTCTCTCCTTCTGCTCTCTTGACTCCTTAAAGAGTTATTTCGACACTTAGTTGAATTTCGGGTCTGTTCACTCCTTGCAACAAAATCTTGTGCAAGATACAACTTCCTGCGGGCGACTATGCACACCTTGCAACATTCCTTTGCCCTCCTTGAAAATGGAAACTCTACGCTATCTCTTTTGAGATTATGAGTTGAAACAGACTCAGTCACTCCTTACAATATATTCTCATGCAATACTTGAGTTCTTGCAGACGACTATGCACACCTTTTAACAGTCACTTTGCACTCCTTGCAAAGGGAAAGTTTCACGCTAACTCTTCTGAGTTTTCTGAGTCGAAACAGACTCTGTCAACGCACTCCTTGCAGACTATATGCACGCCTTGCATAAACTCAACGAAGAGAAACAATTGAAACTTATTCAAATTATTCACAGTATCATACTTTCAATAACATAACTCATTCATTCCTGAAAACATAAAATAACAGGGAAACTATAAAAAAATAGTGATACCATGCATTGAGTCAATATCCCTCTATTATATTCATTCCAACATAAAATGGCTATAGCCTGAAAATAACTTACATTCAGTATCAACTATCTCCTACTCTGTAGCTAACCTTATTCAAGTATACAATGCACCTACTTATACAAGAGGCCCTCTCGGGTTTCCTCCAACTACCTACCTGATCAAAATTAAATTCTACAACTACCTAAGTCCTATTACATAAATGTCTATGATAAACAATTTAATGCGATTCTTCAGATCTAGGCCAAAATAAAATAACAAGAGGATGATCTGATCTCTTATGGTCTTGACACGATCGTTCAACCTCCTCCCATTAACTTCTCTGATTCATGTTTTACTCAGAAGTTCTCTAAGATATGCCATCTTTCAAAATTTAAATTTTAGTCAAAAGGCATGCTAAGCGTTGTGCTGTCATCCCATGTGGCTTTGCTGGCGATGCTCCTGCATCACTCCATCACCCACAATATACTACAATCATCCAAGCATCATCTAGACAATCCCCCAATATATCATCTGTAGAGTCCCTAGACACCAAAACTTCGTAGAAGGTAAAGTTGCCAGGATCCCACACTAGCCTGTAAGACATGAAGCACCCTCCACTCATAACACTCATATGTAAAGGGACAATACAAAAATTCACATGATTACCCCTAATAAGACATGAAATCATAAGCTACATAAATGCAGTCAACTCCTCAGAAGACCACTCCTCCAAGCAACCACTCCTAAGACTCCCAAAAGTAAACTCTGGAAAGTCAAAGTTGATTCTTTCCTCTATAATAGTAGTTGAACTATCAAGCACTATAATCCTAGGGCCCAAAAATAATTTTATAAAGGTACCACCATGATGATGCTGAACTACTTTGATCATCATTGTTAGACCAACACACCCAGTATGCATCCTCCACTCTTGGAACCCCAAGCTGAACACTCGAAAGGGACTGGAACCACTATCTTGGATCCTCCCCTGCGAAGGTGTCTCAATGAGATCTAAACCTGCAAATCCGTGACTAGCCTCAAGTCTCTCCTACCATATAGAGTAAGTCTCAACCTCCCCTCTACTAATGTCCCAAAAATAAAGCGGACCAATCACTGTCATGGATCTGTTGACCATCATTTAAATCAATCTATCACTCAGATGAATTCCCGGATCCCACCAAAAAATAGGAAGTCGACCACTCCTAATACCTTCTAGCTACTATTGTACCATACTGGTAACCATCGGATTCAAAATGAATGAATGCCCTGGTATGCCATCATCTGGTGGAAACCTAGTACTAGGAATAAACTCTGTGCATGTTGATCTGTTCGACTCCTGCCAAACTACACCAGAAAATATTCTATCTTGATCACCATAAGTGTACCCAAGTAATATGTGGAGTCTAAATACCTCTCTTGAATGTATCCATATCACATGTAGTGCCTACTACTCATACATATCCCTCATAATACTCTCCCTAAGCATGGACTCGGGGAATATATGTGTGCAACCTTCGTTGTGGATAATTCCATCCATCACTCCATCAAATGAAATCTCAATGTGTTGATCCAGTATAATCTATATCTGTTCTCTACCCACATAGCCCAAATGAAATAAATTTGTCATGGCTATAATCCTACCTGCCTCACCCAACTAACTTAGGTGAACCCACCATGTCCTGTTGAAAATACTGTTGGCATCAAAAAATCACACTAGATGCCACTACCTGCAAGACTGGAAAGCATCAAGTTCATTGGTCAACCCCAATGGTATGACCAAGAACTCAGGGTAACATCTAAGAGTAATCCTGCAGGTATCATGCTCTCTGTCCCTTCTCCTATGATATCCTAATCAAAGATCACTCTTTGAGGAATATTCCTCTCCCTAAAGCTCATCTATCCAATCAACGATCTTGGGTGAACCCAACTCAATGATGTGTCCACAGTCCTTGTTTGGAAGTATCCTTGGGGGAAACGTCCCAAAAACCCACTGTATACCACCACACATAGTTGTATACTTTTGTATACTACTACACACCATTGCATCCTAATTTACCACCTAGTGTCCTTTATGTGTCACCGTAACAATCACTCTACAAATATCAACCGAAACTAGATCCCATAGTGATGTATCCACATCTGTCCTATAGGAAATCCCCCAATCAACTGGTGTATATACTTCCTTGTTGGCTGGTCCAAAAGGAATTTTCTCAACTACCTCCGTTGTAGCTAAGCATTGATCCAAAAGGAATGGTTCATGATACCTATAATTAAAAACAGGTGCACGGTCAAAATCCTCTGCGTCAAACCTCTCCTCCAACACCTGCAACTCTGAATGTTCTCCGTTCAGGATCATCACAAGAGGTTCCTCCCTCAGATCGTGAGTGCCACTCATGCCCTCATGTGATACTACTTCCAAAGATGATGGAGTATCTATTGCTGTCATCAATGAAGAGAGTGCCAAACTAAGCTGGTAACAAATCTCCTCAATCTCCCTTTCCTTGTCTTCAATGAACTTAAGAGCAAGGTCTCTATCCATGAACAACTGCAAGTAATAGGATTTCATCCACTCTAGTGCTTCTTTGATGATGCGTAATTGAGCACTACTGAACCCATTTTCAATTACTTTTTGTCTCTATTCCATCTGATTTTTCCACATAAGATCTTCAATAAACTTATGAGTGCCATCTGCCCTTGTCAACACCTACACAATATGCTCCTCCTTGACCAATAATTGGTCTTCCAACCCCTGTTGAGATACAATCATGTACTTATCATCATCAACATCATAACTGAGATATCATGTTAAATCCTAATCAAGTGTAGGTGATGTCATAATTAGACTTCCCACATCATAAGCATCATACACGGTGAAAGTTGTGGGATCCTCAACATCGATTGATTGGAACATGTCAACACAAGATGTTGCATCCTATTCTTGTGCTGATTCATTCGAGGTATACTCATCTAATACACTAGTTTCCTCAACCTCATCGAATATATTTGATGATGTACCATAGGCTACTATTTTATCTTCCTTTATGCACACATCCTCCTCATGGCTAGATGCATGCTCCTCCACTTGTCCGTCATGCTTTTCTTCCTTCACTTTATGCCTTTTGATTTAAAAAAAATCCTCATCCAAATCCTCGGGATAAATTCTATTATTGATTTTGTAATAGTCTTTGAAGGGTAAAGTCTCACAAACCTTCTCATCCAATGTTAGATACACCTGGTAGTCAGGCCTGCATTTATTTTCCTTCAGCTCCCTCAAAAGTGAATTCAAATGTTCCGAATTAACCTTCTTGAGTAACTTCAACATGGATAATAATTTGGTATTTTATGGCTAGGGTGTCATGATATATTCAATAAATCCCTATCCATGGAATGCACTGCTATTTTTCTCTCTTCTTTGTAAATTGCGTGACTTTTTCTGGAAAAACCCTAAAAATTTGCCGAAATTGAAATGTTGATAAATTTACTTCCTGGACTCCATTTTGACCGTTTGTTTTTTTGAAATTGAGTATTTTTCCGAGAGGAATTCAAATATCCATTTTTTTTTTCCAAATTATTCTTATAAAGTTTCATATCTGATCCTAAAGTGCACCACCCTCTTTGGCCAAGGAAAGTGCTATGATGCAATAATAGGCTAGCAAGATCACCAGATATGATACCACTATAATATCCCTAATAGATCTAGGAAGGTATTTTTTGAATTTCTATGAAATTATGTTATTTTTACACAAATATTTTCCATTCATTCTATTAAAGACATTTAGTCAAACATATTGCAAGCATCCTGGATACACTTGGAATATAAGAGAATCATTGGATATTTTATTATGAATGGAGACTGAATACAACAATACAATGGATGTTATGGCAACTACAATACATCAATGGGAAACACACAATACAAGCCACAACCTCTCCAAGCATATCACTACAACCCAAAATTGGAAACAAACCCAAGATGAAGCTCCAATGAAAATCCTAGATGCATCCTCCTCCTTTACTAGCGAGGGTGGATATTTAACCACTGAAACTAAACCTGTAGTGGAAGGGTTTTCCCAAAAACCCAACGAAAACGCTAGTTGCAAGAGCACTCAATAAGATATCAAATCATAATGCAAAGGTGAGGTTTTACCCCTCCTTTTATCCTTTGACTATTTCTTTTCTTCATGACTACAGTGCCTGTTGCAAGGCAAACCAATATTGAGCATGGTATTAAAGATCAGACCAATATTGCTTTAAACTTGTTTAATACGATCTTAGAGACCGCTAATACACGGGTTGAGCTTAAACACTCATGGGCAGCGATTGAACAAGACATAAGTGTCCAAGAACGTTGGGAAGCTAGTCAAAGACAACCTAGGAATCAACCATATATTTCTTTTTCCTACAGTGTTGATCTTCTTTTCATGTCCTTAAACCCTCACATATCTAGGAGAAGAAGAGGTTTATCACATGAGAATAATCCTATTGTTGAAATAGGAAGAAGAAACATTGTTTTGTCAGTCCAACAAAGTACTGTAAGGAGCATTTTGTCTGATTCAGCTAGTTCGTCTTTCTCTCCATTACCTATCGTTCACAAGATGGCATCTAGTGGTGGCTCTGGTGGCACTGGAGGTGCTTCTTCATATCAACCTTCAGCCTCGTCAGTGATTGGTAGCTTGTATAGTCATCAAGTCCCTGTCAATATACCACAAACCCTGCCAAAGTCATTAAAAAATATGGGCTTTTTCAGTTTGAAGAAGATGCTACAACTACTCCGTGGCATGTTTCCTCCCCTCTTAACCTAGCACCTGCTACTCGCCCACTTCCTAAATTCAAAGAGAATATCCTTAGGTTTTCAGGTAATAACACGGTCACTACGAATGAACACTTAGTGTCATTTTCTAATGCTTGTCACAACATAGGAGCCAATGACAATGACACTTGTATGCACTTATTTGTTAATTCCCTTGAAGGGAGGGTTGCAAACGATTTCTTTGAACTTCCTCCTAATATTCTTTCCACTTGGGAGGAGTTAGTTTATTGGTTCAAGTCTACCTATGGGCAGTCCAAAATCCCAACTGAGCAGTTATGAGAGTACAATAACATTTCTTATAAGGATGGTGAAACTATCAAGTCTTTCAACTTGCGTTTCACCAAATTATATAACCAAATTCTTAAACTTATTCGTTCCCAGAACCAAGATTCTTTCATGCATTATTATAATGCTCTACCTTCCGCTTACCGTCAAAGGATTGAAGAAAAGACCATTGATAACCTTGGTTCCTCTCTACATACTTGTTTAGAGTATGAGGAACAACTCAAAATAACATGTCTTCCTAAGGGAGAATCAGTGAAACAAACAGATATGTCCGCCCTCTTACAACTTGTACAAGACATGAATAATGAAATGATAGCGTATGAGCGGAAAGGAAATGTCCCCTCTCTTACCCCTGGGACATCATCTTCTTCTTCACCACCCTTTAAGAATCTTAATGAAAATAACTGTCAACCTAAAACCATCATTCCTCGTAGTTGGTGTAACGTTTGCGACGAACACCATGAGGAAATTATGTGTGAAGTAAAGAAGAGTGCCAAAGATAAAATATTTGGTAAAAGACCCGAAACTACTATTGTTGTCCTAGACTTTGCAGAGCCAGAGGATGTTATGATCATAAACACTAGGAATAAATCCTATGCTCCAAAAGGTAAATATGATCATCCTCACAATTCTTCTATCCCAAGATCATCTTCACCAGTTCCTACTATTCAAGTTTCTAAATCTCCTGACAGTCAAGGAACTACCTCCCCTCTTCCCTCTTCCAAATACAACATTCTCAATGCATTGGCCAATATTTAAGCTGATGCTACCCTCCTGGACATGGTTGTCCTCCCTGAGCAACGAAAGCATATGAAAAACTTTATGGAAGGAAAAGCTTCCATTGTAGCCAACCTCTCTGAAGAGGTAGATGAAGAGGGTTTGACTGTACATAAAGTAGGTGTACACAACTTTAGGCACCCTGTAAATC
>JASDQU010104121.1:121881-134831 GCA_032191745.1 Picea mariana
TTTTCAACAAGTTTTTAATTATAAAAAAACAACCTAAGAACTTGTAAATAATACTTGTGAATTGGGATACCAATTTTGATGGCTATAAAAATAGGGTGATATTCCCGTCTATCTTGCTTTAGCCAAGCATGATCTCAAAATGTCTGAGTAAGATCATTTCATATCTTTTCCTCAACATTTATTTGGCAACCATACTAGGGAGATCTTCAATATCTCTCTCATTAATTTTTATGCTTGATTAGCATCGAATACAACTATTTTTTTGATATTGATTCTTTGACTATTTTATTTCTTAATGATTGTGCTTGTTGCAAGGCAACCCAATATTGAGACCAATCTTCAAGATTAGACCAGCATTGCTTTGAATTTTTTCAACACCATTTTAGACACTACCAATACCCGTGTTGAGCTTAATCATTCATGGGAAACAATTGAACAAGATATTAGTACCCAAGAACCTTGGGAAGCTAGGCGTAGGCAACCTAGAAATCATTAGTAACTTTCTTGTTCCTTCAGTTTTGGCCTTACTTTCATGTCCTTAGACTCTTGTGTTTCTAGAAGAAGAGGCTTATCACCTGAAATTAATCCTATTGCTGAAATAGGAAGAAGGAACATTGTGTTATCAACCCAACAAAGTGCTTTAAGGAGAACTTTTTCTGATTCATCCAATTCGTCTTTCTCCCCCTCACCTATCATCCACAAGATAGAATCTAGTGGTGGTTTCGGTGGCACTAGAAGTGCTTCCTCCTCTCATTCTTCATCTTCGTCAGTGATTGGTAGCTTATATAGCCACCATACCCTTGTCCAATTAACACAGATCCCACCAAAGTCATTAAAAAGTATGGGCTTTTTTAGTTTGAAGAAGACGCCACAACCACCCCGTGGCATGTGTCCTCTCCTCTTAACTTAGCACCTGCTATTCGTCCACTTCCTAAGTTCAAAGAGAATATCCCTAGGTTTTCGAGAAATAACACTGTCACGACAAACAAACACCTGGTGGGATTTTCTAATGCTTGTCACAACATAGGAGCAAATGACAATGATACTTGCATGCACTTATTTGTCAATTCCTTGGAAGGAAAGGCTGTGGCTGATTTCTTTGACATTCCTCCTAATATTTTGTATACTTGGGAGGAGTTAGTCTATCGGTTTAGATCCACCAATGGGCAATCTAAAATGCCAATTGAGCAGTTACAGGAATACAATAACATCGCCTATAAGGATGGTGAGACCATCAAGTCTTTCAACTTGTGTTTCACTAAGCTATACAATCAAATCCCTGAGCTCATTCGACCTCAGAACCAAGCCGATTTCATGCATTACTACAATGCATTACCTTCCCCCTATCGTCATAGGCTTGTGGAAAAATCCATTGATAACCTCGGTTTTGCTCTGCATACTTGTTTAAAGTATGAAGAAAATCTCAAAAGAACCGATCTTTCTTAGGGAGAATCAGTTAAACAGACAGACATATCCGCCCTCTTACAACTAGGAAAGGATATGAATAATCGTATGATAGCATATGAGCGAAAAGGAAATGTCTCCCCTCTAACCCATGGAGCTTCATCCTCTTCTGCACCACCCTTTAGAAACCCAATTGACAATAATTTTATCCCAAGGCTATCCTGCCTCGAAGTTGGTGTAACTTTTGCGAGGAACACTACGAGGAAGCCACATGTGAGGTAAGGAAGAGTTCCAGAGATAAGATCTTTGGTAAAAGACCAAAAACTACCATCGTTGTCCTAGATTTTGCAGAGCCAGAGGATGTCATGATCATCAATACTAGGAACAAATCCTATGCTCCCAAAGGAAAATATGATCCTCCCCGCAATTCTTCTAGCCCAAGCTCATCATCACCAGCTGCTACGGTTCAGGTTCCTAAGGTTTCTAACAGTCAAGGAACAGTTTCCCCTCTCCCCTCTTCCAAATACAATATTCTGAATCATATGGACAACATCAAAGCAGATGCCACCCTCTTGGACATGGTTGTTGTCCTTGAACAACAGAAGCATCCAAAACAATTCATGGAAGTAAAATCTTTTGTTGTAGCCAACCTCTCTAAAGAGGTGAATGAAGAGGATTCATCTGTAAATAAAGTAGGTGTACATAACTTTAGATACCTTGTAAAAAATCCCCCTTTTTATATTTCTGTAAAGATTATGGATAAGATCACCCATTGTTGCCTCATTGATGGTGGTTCAGGCCCAAGTGTGATGTCAAAGATTATCATGGAAGAGATAGGCTTGTATTGTACAAATGAAAATGCCAGAAGCATGCTCTCCTATAATAGCCTACAACAAAAAACCATAGGTGAGATTAAAGATGTGACCTTAGTTTTGTGCGTACACCCTGAAATAAAGACAACCCTTAGCATTCAAGTAATCGACATGCCAATAAGAAATTACTAAATCATCATGGGAAGAGATTGGAAAGATTTGATAGGTGGATACCTCTCACTCGACGGGACACATTTATTCGTTCCTCGGAATGGTAAAAACATTATAGTCCTTAGAGAGGGAAGGATCTCACCTTACATAGAAAGTGTTCCACGACCTAATGTGAACTATATCGAAGAGGACCTAGGGGTGTATTCCATCTTTGCTAAGGAAGATAATATCCCCTTGGGAAAAATTGATTTAGATGATGGTATGTGGCACATGCATTTCAATGGTTCATGCTCTAGTGAAGGTAACAGAGCTGGCATAATCTTATACTCTCCTGTTGGGAAGATTCATAGTTTTTCTTATAGGTTGGAGTTTGTTTGCACAAACAATGTCACTGAATTCGAAGCCTTATTATTAGGCATTGAAAACACTTATAATCTTGGTTGTGGTCACCTTTCAATTTTTAGGGATTCCGAGATTGTTGTGAACCTTGTACCTAAGATTTACTCCCTTAGCAACAAGTTGATGAAACGATACACCCAAATTGTTTGGACACTTATCTCGAACCTATTATATTTCAACATCACTCATGTTAAGAGGGAATTGAACTCAATGGCCGATCGATTAGCTGTTTTTGCAACCTCTCCTAATCGACAACTTTTTCCACATAGAACTGATTGTACTTTTCAATCTCTATATTGTCTACATATCCCTGACAATATAGAATCTTGGAAGGTCTTCCCTAGTGATGAGAGAATCTGTTCTTTCATTCAAAATGAACCCTATAAGCCCAAGGAAATCATATCCATAGAAGATAACAAGATTCATAAAGGCTTGACTGCTCTAGAGAGTTCATTTTCATAGAGTGATGTAGGCAATAAAGAGAAATAGAAAGAAGAGGATTTGAAAAGGAAGGTGGGTGAAACCATCTCCTTGAACATTGGGACACCCGAGTCTCCAAAGAATGTTAAAATAGGTACCCAATGTTCCGATGAAGAGAAAATGAAGTTTACCAAGCTACTTGGTGAATTTCAAGATGTTTTTTCTTGGTCTTATGAGGATCTTCGTGGTTTTGATCCTGGTCTTATACAACATGCTATCCCCATCAAGGAAGGCATAGAACCAGTTAGGCAAAAACAAAGACCTATCAACCCCGCACTAGAAGCAACTATTCGAAAGGAGTTGGAAAAACTCTTGAAGGCTGGGATTATCTTTCCGGTCAAATATTTTGAATGGGTTTCCAATTTGGTTCCTATTCAGAAAACAACCAGTCAAATCAGATTATGTGTTGATTTTCATGCATTAAATCGGGCTAGTATAAAAGATCACTTTCCTCTCCCTAACATGGAAATGATTTTGTAGCAAGTTGCAGGATTAGAAATGATGTCCTTACTTGACGGTTTTTCTGGTTAGAATCAAATCAAGCTAAAAAGAGCAGATAAATATAAAACCACCTTTATTACTCGTTGGGGTACCTTTTCTTATGAGTGTATGCCTTTTGGATTATCTAATGTAGGTGCCACTTTTCAAAGAGCTATGCAAATAAATTTTGATGATTTGATCGGTAAGATCATTCAGATCTACCTCGACAACTTAACGGTGTACTCTAAAATCCGATCAGATCATTTTGGTCATTTGAAAATATTTCTCATGTGATGTAGGAAATTTGGCATCTCTCTAAATCCTTTTAAGTCCATTTTCGGCGTTACTGAGGGCAAGCTCCTTGGACACATTGTCTCTGATTCAGGAATAAGCATTGATCTCGAGAGGATTGTTGCCATCCTTAATCTGCCTGCGCCCACTTCCAAGAAGGAGGTCCAAGATTTTATGGGGGTTATTAACTTCATCTGTAGGATTGTTCTTGATTTTGCTGTGATGGTCAAACCAATTCATAATTTTCTTAAGAAAGATCGTTCTTTTTCTTGGACAGATGATGTCGAAAATGATTTTGTAGGAATCAAGAAAGAAATCAACTTCGCACCGGTTTTGGCGAAGCCATATTTTGAGAAGGAATTCATGATATATACTAATGCCATCGAGGAAGCAGTTTCTGCTGTCCTCATGCAAAATGATGACCAAGGTAATGAAAAACTAGTGGCTTACATGAGTCAAATCTTGTCTGATGATGAATTTAAATATTATTTTATTGAGAAACATGCTTTCGCTCTTGTTAAGGCTATTGAGAAGTTTTTCCACTTCATCTTAGGTAAGAATACGTTGGTAAAAGTCCTTTTACTTGCTGTCAAGTTTTTTCTCTCATAGACTTATCTTTCATGGAAGCTTGTGCATTGGCTTGCCAAGATCTAGGAGCATGATTTGAATATCGTTACTTCTACCACTATCAAGGGACATGACTTAGCCCTTCACTTAGCTCAACATGGTTATAATAGTGAAGAAATGGATGAAGAGGATAGTTCCCTATCATCTCTCTTTTACATTGATAACCAGATCCTCCATGTGTCTGAACATCTCTAGTATAATAATTTAATTTACTATTTAAAAAACCAAATATGTCCAGACAACGTAGACACTCATCAAAGGATAAGGCTCTGTCTTGAATCCACAAGATACGCCATTATAAGAGACTTGTTGTTTCGAAGATCTGATGATGGTGTGTTTCTTCGCTGTGTAAACAACAAGGATGCACAGAAACTGTTACAAGAAACTCATGGTTCTTCAAATTCAGTCATTCATGTAGGAGGCCATTTTTCTGCTAAAACCACTGCTTTCAAGATTATTAGAAAAGGATACCAATGGCCTTCAATCTTTCATGAATCTTACGTTTTTTCAAGATCTTGTGACAAGTGCCAAAAGTTTGTTAGGAAAGAACGCCTTTCAGCCATGCCATTACAACTTGTCCACCTAGACTTTCCCTTTTCAAAGTGGGGATTGGATTTTATTGGTCCTATTAATCCTCTATCTTCAATAGGGAAAGTTTTTATTTTGACATCCATTGAATATTTTACAAGATGATATGAAGTTGTCCCACTTAAGCATTCAACAGACGATCAGGTAATTTCTTTCCTTGAAAATAACATATTTTCCAAATTTGGTCTTCCATTGGAAATTATTACAGACAACGGTCCCGCTTTCATTTTTGCTAAGCTGACCCAATTTTTAGCTAAGCTGGGGGTTAAATATTTCACCTCATCATCTTATTACCCCCAAGGAAATGGGCAAGATGAGTCTACCAACAAAAATCTAGTGAGAAACTTTAAAAGGCTCATCGAAGATAAGCCTTGTCAATGGCACACTCTCCTCACTTACACCCTTTGGGCAGATCGAACTACCACCAAGGTAAGCATTGGTTGCACTCCTTTCCAGTTTGTTTATGGTCAAGAATCCCTCCTGCCTACTGAGCTGGAACTTTCCTACTTAAGGTTGATGCTATAGATCGAAGAATTAAATTCTTCTAATGTTTCACAAAGGATAAATGCACTCCTAGCCTTAGAAGAGCAAAGGATGTTTGCCTTGGATAATATAAAAAGGAGACAACATATTGTTAATAAGTATTTCTAAACAAGAGTGTCAAGACCGTCAAACTTAAATTCAATGAAAAAGTACTGCTGTAGGATTCAAATCATGTTGATAAAGGAAGACATTCAAAGTTTCAAAAACTATGGCTGGGTCCTTTCAAAATCGCTTTTGTTCTGGGTACTAATTCTTACATACTAAAATATTTACATGAGAGATTGTTTTCCTACAACACTAATGGTTCTCACTTGAAACATTACGTGGAACCAACTTGAAAAGATTCAATGTTGTTTGGATTTTTTGTATATTAGTAGTCTAGCTCCGCTTTCATTTTTTTTCACTGTTTTTCATTTCTTCTTTACAGTAGTTTGATTTCTGCTTTCTATTTTTACAATTTCCTGCTGCTTTTACATTTCTGTCACTTTATTTCTGTGGTTTTAAATTTTGCAATTTTAATTCTGTCATGATTTTTATTTCTTTTTCATCTTTTAGTTGATTTTGGTCAAGAATAAGATGTTGGATCAGTTCTACCACAATGACACTCCTGCAAGATATTGTTAGTCAATAACAAATCAAGCTTACACAGTTGTTACGATGTTCCCCCTGAAAGCACTTGAATTTGTTATCTTCTTTCACTATTGTCTTATAAAGAAATTGGTTATCTCCTGCTTCTGCTTTCCAATTCTTCATCCATTTGAGAGTCTAAAAGAGAAAGTCCATAAAATTTCCTCCTTGAAGTAAAGAGTAGGTTCCAGTTGAATGACTATAAATATAGGGATAAACCCCCTCACACTTAACATTTTTCATAAGTTATTCCCAAATTCCCATTCATTTTTCCATTAAATCTGCTCACTTCCCCTGTTGCATAATCATCTTGGTTATATATTCTTGATCTAATGTTCTTGGCCTGAGAAACCATGTGTTCTGAGTTCTAAATCTGTTGAAAACAAATTTCCCTGTGGAGTTTCCAGTTTGTTGACGATAAAAATCGCAACAAGGATTTCGCCCGCAAAGTATTGCTAAAAGCCTATTATTATAAGCTAATGATATATATAATACTATTAGGTGGGACCCCCTTGCAGATTGGAGGATCAGATGAGGTTCTTATTTGATATTTGTGCTGTTGTTCGACATTACTTACAGGGTTCTACATGATTGATGATGAAATATTGGTTTTATTTGTGACATAATAGCAGATGGATAATGCGTATTATGTGTTGGTTCTGATTGCTCTAAGCTCTAAATTCCATATTGTATGAATGACTTATATTCACTGTTATCACATTGCTATTAGCACCATGATTTTTTACATGTTGCACCTGCACAAGACACATGTTAGCTGTAATAAGAGATAAAATAAATATGAGGAAAAAAATCCAAGGAAGAGGAGCTATCCTATACTATGCTATGCTACATTATCTGCAAATGAAATTAAAGGGATTATTGTTAGTCCTAGCTAACAAATTTATATGAAGGCACATTTGATATGCGTTATATGAGTTATATGAAGGCACATTCGATATGCATTATGGTAGGTTTGGCAATGGTTAATGTGATATGGGGTGGTGCACTTGGCAAGTAATGGATGTTAGTTTCGATGCATATATTAATTGAATGGATTAATGGATGGTTGGATGGCGTGTACTAAGTAATTGAATGAGTAGAGGATGGAAGCGACGTTCATTTACTGCAAGTCACTCCATACCTATCCCACTGGCCGACACCCTAGCTTGGCTATTGTTGAATTGTTGTTCGCTGTGGTTAAGCTCTGATTTTCAAGTGAGGAAAGAATTGTTCGACCAAGCTCACATTTTTAAGGCTATTTGGTTACAGGTATGTTTTTTTCTCCATCCATGAATTCACTCTGTTTATGAAATAGATGTTGGCTCGGTGATGTATTGGTCTATGCTTTTCTTGAGGCTGGCAACTGTGTAAACTCATGATGTTTCTCTGTAATAGTTGTTGTGTGTTATTCATTGAAAATGGAAAAATTGGATGGTTGAAATCATGGTTTCATTGATTATTCTGAGTGGTGGAAGCCATGAAGACTCTCTATTGTCTTTATGGGTTTTTGTTGGAGAGTTTCATTTGGTCCATACTCGCTGGCTGTCTCCACACAGTTCTTGTAAACATACCCAATCATTTTTGGTGTTATGTGGTTGTTGTGTTTGATTTTGAACCACTTTGGGTCATTGCTATCGTTTTCGCCTGGTCGTGGGCTCGTGTATGATTTTGGTTTTTGCAAAGTTGGTTATGGTGGCTATTATTCCAATATGCTTGCTTTAGGGTTGGCTTCTATTACATGGATCTGCATTTTTACCAACATTATTTGGTTTTTTGGGAAAACCACCATGGTTATTCCCATGCGTGTTCTCGGAGTTATTACTAGCCAGTAAGCAGCCTCTTCTTCTCTGTTCATAGTCTCTCCTACATGGAGTAAATTGCCACCATGTCATACAAGTTTATTGTTATATGGAATGTGTGTCCACCATGTTGTTTCAAAGGGTTCTCACATGCTATTGATATGGTCGACTCCAGTCTCCTTGTGTTTCAATGATCGAACGAACCCTTGAATATTTTCTTGTTTTTGTTGGTACCGAGCCCGATTTTGATTAACTCAAAAGTCACACTTCGTCAATCATCTTGTTGAATGTTATAGTTTTTGGGTAGTATTGCAAGTGGGGTTGATTATTGGCTCATCCATGTTGATCGGGTTAATTAAAGAGTTGATGGAATAGCATTGACAGTGGTTTTTATTATTGGCATATAGTCGTTGCATTATTTATTATGACAGTTGAATCGATAGCTCGACATGGTTTAATTGGTTGATTTAAGAAATTAAATTGGGCATACAATCACTGCCTCTTGTGTTGTAACAGTTGGATTATTAACTCAACATTATTTTATGGTTTGATTAAGTCACAAAAATGCTTCTTGCATTATGCGTTGGTCTGTGTGTTTCCTATAGCATGGTATAAGTCGAAATGACGGTTGTTGTTATTGTGTGTTTAAATTGCCCGATCGGGGCCATTGTAATTTAAAGGATTGATAGTCGTGAATTGGATGTCTTTTGTGTATGTTTATGGATATCATGCATCATATCATTTGATCGCACCATCAGAGATGGGCATGGGTTTTATAACATTATAGTTTCATTGCAATTTAATTGTTAAATTGATTAGAGGAATGGAATTGGGCACGATTTTAAAAGAACTTGTGTCTGTGTTTGATTTGAGGAAGTATTTTATGGACAATGGTTGATGGTTTTGATGCTGAACATAGTTGAAACAAGTGATTGTGTGTTCGTTTATAATTTGTTTTAAATATTAAATGGGACAAATGAGAGGAAGCATAATTCTTATACAGGTTGATTTGGAAGGCATATTGTTTTGAGTATGATGAGACTGTGTTAAAGATTCAAATGTGAACAATGAGAAAGCTAACACACAGTAATGGTTAAGTTATACATAGTAATTGTTAATTGATCACAGTAATTATTTGGTTAGTGTTGGATCATTTGCATTAAATACATAATTGTTTTATGGATTACTTAATTGATTTTATGAACAATATCTGCTCTTTTCCCCTACCATTATTTCACTTTTCTCTAATTACAATCCCCTCACCTTCCCATATCCATTATCCACTCCCTGTTCCTAAACATTAATTACAGTTAAGAAGAACTCTGTATTGTAACAGTTTAAGATCACAAGGATGGAGTACAGTGATATGTTCTTTAGTTTACGTTACAATTGATTGTTTTTGTCTATGAGCAATAACCATGATCTTTTCCCGCTCATTTTAACATTTTTTTCTCAATACAACCCCTCACGTATACCATAACCTTTGTTCACCCCCTACTCATTGACAACGATTAGACAATTTGTATGAATTGGATTGCATGAGTCTGATATGTTGCTGAGCCAAAATTTATTTCATAATTTAAAAAGGGTTGTCATGTATGGTTGTTAAAGAAACTATTTTCTAATCAATTATGCATACAGGAATGATCTTTTTCAACTGAGGTAGCCATGGCAGAGGTAATTGGAACAGGGTCCCTAGAAGGCCAAGATTCTTTATACACTTTGATGAAGACTCACAAGAGTTAGGCCCGCTATTTCAAGCTGGGTTTTTTAACTGGATTGGGCAAGGAGTGGTCCAACCTAGGCCTGAAAGGCCTCCCTTCCAAGCCCCACAGGTCCCTGGTATCCCCGTGCCCCCTCATGTCTCAATGCAACCTGAAGTTCCCGAGAATGATGGATGGCAAGAGATTGTCCACCTGATAGTCTCCCAACATTGTGGCTGGCCCAATTTGTCTTTACCTGCTCCCCCGCCTATTAATCAAATTGTACAAGTTTCTCCTGTCCACTCACCATTTCAGTCTTCCCATACAAGTAAAAGGTTGAAAATTGAGGCCCACCATGCCCCTGACAAAGGAAAATCCATTGTTGCCCCTTCCTCACCCTCCAATGGCTCTGATAAATCTGTTTCCTCCCACATGCATTTGAGGGATGATTTCTCTCATGTGAACAATGAGATTAGTCCTAAAGGCTCAGCAAAACCTAAGGCAAATTTAGAGAGATTAAAAGGTGACAACAACAACAAGTGAAAGATTGCATCTCATAGTGGAAAATATGGATTTTAATTTTTTTATTTATTAATTGTTGAGAATAGTTGACTTCTGTTTTTTTTGGACAACATGCTATTTTTGGATATATGGGTAATATATTTTGAAAATAATTTCAAATATCATTGAGATAAATGTGAAATATGAATGCGATGATGGGAGTCACAAGGAGGGATGTTTTGTTTAATTAACTAGTTGTGTTATGATTGTTAAAAGCTAAAGGGAGCCACAAGGGGTCCCACCTACTAGTTATTATTTATAAAAAAACCCTTATTATGATTTATTACTTTTCCCCCTAACTAAAAGTTGGTTGAGTTTTAGTTAACTTAACTAATGAAGTAGTTCTGATAGTAGGCCAAACCTTTGGCCTACCCATACCCGAGGATATCTCTAAATCTCTATTGTGCTCCTTACTATGTAATACACTCTACCAGGTTCATATATCCCTTACTAACTTTTAGAGCCCATGTTTTTTTTTCCTCAACTCTAACCTTAGTCTTCTATTCAAGGTTGTTTCTACCATCAAATCTATTTCTCTTAGTTCCAAACTATATGCATTCTCATATGTGATTTCAATAGTGACCATAGGTTATAGGTATCTAGGCTTATCTTCATTTAAAAAAAAAAGAAATGTTTACCATTCATCAATCCACTACCATAGGACCAAAGCCTATGACCAGGCTTTGTCTCAACATTAAAAATTGTTTAATCCCACATCTCCTCGGCGCTCACTTGTTTACTCCACATGACCAATGCATGTGCACCAATGCCTATCGTAATCGTTCAAATGTGCTAATCTCTATGCCCATTCTCTAGATGTGCACCACGACCACCACGTCAATCCTTTGACTATCCACATCGATTCTGCTCCTTATTATTGCCCTTTTTCAATCATTCGATCGCCCCCTATACACACAACTACCGTCCATTTTATTTGTACTATCTCTTTGCAAAACCTCTCCATTTCTATGTCTCTTGAACAGTGAAAACACAAGATTTCTTCAACTCCTCTATGCAGATATCCTAAAATTGAAAGTTATCTCAACCCTCTGATTTTGCTGGCTCTGCAATATGCCTGTATGTCGATGAATGCACTTTGTCAACTCTACAACTTACAAGAAAACTCCAATTCTTAGCATCCTTGCAAGTTCGATTGCGAAATGCAATTCAAGTCGTTATTTCTGAGTTCTCCCTCCAGCAAGTCCTCAACCACTCAATCTGTCGACACTGTAATATGACTGTATATTGAATATTTAACACTGTTTAACCCTGAATTTGACAATGATACTCGGGTTATAATATAATTACAATTCTGCTCTTCGATTCCAAGCATCTAAATGAAAATACGAGGTCGTATCAGATGAAGTCAAAGGTTCTCTGGTACATTACTTGATTCCTCTATTATTCAGTATGAAACACTAAACCCTCGCGCAATCATCATAATAAATTATGGCTCGATTAAACCAGAGCCCTGACTCTACTATGCAATAGTCAATAATTTGTAAATGAACGACACAATCTCAATCTCAGTGAAAGAATCATATCACCATAGATATAGTCTCAATTACTTACAAGAAACACCGATAAATACAAAAAGCACTATCTATTTATTGCAAATTTATCTGTAGGAAACCCTCGAGCTTCCAACACATTTTTCACATTTTCTTTTCTCTGTAGTACAGAGTGCCCCACACACCTCTCTGTCTCTCTCCCACTGACTCCCCCCTGAAATTACTATTCACTGCCAACCCTAACAACTAACAACCCTCCTTCATAAACAGAGGAATCTACTAAATTTAGAAAACTAATGGCTAAAATGTTGCATCCAACTAACCTAGGTGGCTCAGTCTCCTCGCAGAGAGCTTTAAACTACCATATATTCCTACTTTAACTTAGAAATTGACAAACAAGCAAAACTGACAATAATTAGCCAATAACACTTTAAAATAAAATTCCCAAATTCCTTGGACTACTACTCCTCTTCCAAAGCCACAACATGTGACCAACTTGTCACATTGTTGGCCCTGCCTTTGATGCTCCTGCATTAGACTCCCAAGGTAAGAAAATTATGACCTCCAGGTCATATGCTTCCAATGCCTAAATCATCTGGTTTCCAAACCTTGTAATGCAACTCTCCATTGCATTTACTTTCATCACATTTCAGTTCTAGTCTCAACTTACCAGGCTTCCACACCCTATGTTGCAATCTTCTATTGCATTTACCCAACACTTCTTTTTCAGCTGATGAATTCAAACAATTCACCTCTTCCTTCTTCATGATACACATTCTCCTGGAATGCCTTGGCATAACTGTCCAAAACTCATCAAGTTTCTTATCCCACTTCACACTTTCACTTCTAAGTTGTTGACTACTTATCTCTACCATTCTTTCATCCTTAATGTTCCTGAGGACATCTCCTTCTGTAACATTTACTTGTTGTCCCTGAACTTCAAATTCACTCCCA
>JASDQU010104121.1:159038-171767 GCA_032191745.1 Picea mariana
TATTCAATGTAAGACATAAGATATAAACACTTATCAGAAAACACTAGGTGATGCAACTGCTGAGAGGGGTGCTCGTTTCCACCCAACCGTAGGCTCAGTGAATCTGAATGGATTTACCACTAGCCACCCCCGAGCTAGACCACGATGCTTGGGACTCTCTATCTTTGTTCTTCAGGGATCAAGAATGAAGGTTACTCTCCTTCTTCTCAGCTATCACTCACTCTGTATTTTGTTCCAAAGTTCTTCCGATCTTTTCCTGCGATCCCTCCCTCACATCCCCTCCCACATATTTTACCTGCCTTTTGTTTCCCAACAAGGTTGTGTGTGGCATGAATTCCCCTGCGATGGTCAGGTCTGAGGCCTCCATGGATGGGCGGTTCACCCCCATCCCTCATTAACTCATGAGGATCCTCTTCACCTACCATCCTGGTGAGTAATTCATTTCGGGGCCAGTGAGACACTCTTGGTTCTCCGAGCCAGTGAAGACCAAATACAATATTGGTTTCGGTGGAAGTTAACGCCACCATTCCAGGTGCCTTCCACCACCTTTCTTCAGCCATCATGGTCTCTTTTTCAGCACATCCCCCTCTCAATAGTCCTGCATCACATATATATTTATATATATATATATAATGTTAATTTACATTCGTTGACCTTGTATACTAAGGTCCATTCAAAAATCACACATTCACATCTTTGAGTTTTCCACAGTTCTTGGCCAGCATAATTATTTTTATAGACCGGGGGAAACAGCGTGTTACAATGTTCCTCATATGTACATGAGTAATCATCTCCTTTCTTGGCTTTATGACAGTATCAAGAGACTGTCTTTCTTTCCTCATATCTGAGCAATCTTCATAGCCACAGCTAACCATCTTCTCCTTTACTTGTGTGACAGTTCTAAGTCTCTGTCCAACATAATTTGAGCCTGTAAAACCTACAGACATACACCATTTGTTAGTTTCAAAATCGTAAGGCTTCAAGGCCACTGTTTTGGTCTCAAACATCAGCTCTTCCAATTTGTTTTCATCCTTCCAAGGATCCATGAAACCATCATATAATCTCATGTATTTATCTTCATCACTACTCTCACCAAGAACAGATCCTTGTTCAGGTTCACATAAATAAACCTCTTCCTCAGCACACATTCTTTGTTGCAACTCAACTCCTCTGAGTTCTTCTTCCAACTGAACTCTTGTATCATACTTTAGTCTCCTTTGTAACTAAATCCACTTGATTCTTTTCCTCTGAAGAACCCAACCGTACCTGTGGTCCTCCATATTTCTCTGTACAAACTCTCTCATTACTTCTAGCTGCACTTTTATTTCAGCCAACTCCCTATCAATATTTTCCTGGATTGATCTTCTATGGCCCTTTTTTGAACCTTCACTATGATTATCAACATCCACAGTCTTCTCTCTATCATGAACTCTGTGTTCATCATGGACTACAACTGATCCATCACTACAAGATGACTTCAACAACTTGTCTATAGATACCACCCCAAGTCTTCTCATGCTTGGTCCTCTATTGACATCTCTGTTGGTTTCTCTCTTCTAATTGTGACTCCTCCTTGAACCTCTAAGATAACCATCAATGGTCATCTCTTCCTTCCTCTGTGGACTCATCCTGTTCCACCTTGTGAGCTGCAAACAACCTCATCTATATTTGAGACAAGTACACCACTTGTTCTCAGTTCCAAGTCATCTCTTGATGACTCTGATTCCTCTTGGCTCTTCACATAGAACCTTCCCTTGAGCACTCCTTCTCTTCAAATTTTAAGGCTGATAGGTTGTTGCTTTAAAACTACTCACCTTCCTTGGAGAACTACAGTTACTCTCCCTTCTCCAACAATAACATGTACTACCTTGGTTCATTCACAATCTTCTCTTACTTTCACTTGCAAGCAAGTTATCTCTTCTTATGAAAGCCAATGAATATTGAAATCCTTGACTCTTACTTCTTACCAGTATCTGCTTTAGCCAAAATACTGCTACAACTTCACCAATCCTGCTAGCTGAAATTCCCGATTCTTTTCCACTTATTTAAGAGCTTTACTTGCTCTTCTCCTTCACATCCTCCAAGCTATGATTCACTATCATACTTTTCCCTTCAGTTATTTCCTACCAATAACACATGCATATGATCTTATACAATCAAATGACAAGACATAATCACTTACCAAACTTCCTCAATCTTGCTTGGCTGAAACCCTTCTTGTTGTCTGCAATTTCTTCTCTGTTGTGAACTCTTCACAAGCCACTATTTACAAATAATCTTTTTAGATTTCTACTTTGTTCTTCCCAAAGGACCTTTACTGCTCTGATACCAAAAATGATAGCAGGACAAACCTTCAGCCTACCCATACCCGAGGATATCTCTAAATCTCTAGTGTGCTCCTTACTATGTAACACACTCTATCAGGTTCATATATCCCTTACTAACTTTTAGAGCCCAAGTTTTTCTTTCCTCAACTCTAACCTTAGTCTTCTAGTCAAGGTTGTTTCTACCATCAAATCTATTGCTCTTAGTTCCAAACTATATGCATTCTCATATGCGATTTCAATAGTGACCATAGGTTATAGGTATTTGGGCTTATCTTCATTTAAAAAAAAAGAAATGTTTACCATTCATCGATACACCACCATAGGACCCAAGCCTATGACCAGGCTTTGTCTCAACATTAAAAAGTGTTTAATCCCACATCTCCTCGGCGCTCCCTTGTTTACTTCACATGACCGACGCATGTGCACCAATGCCTATCATACTCGTTCAAATGTGCTAAGCTCTACGCCTATTCTCTGACTATGCACCACGACCACCACATCAATCCTTTGACCATCCACATCGATTCTGCTCCTTATTATTTCCCTTTTTCAACCGTTCAATCGCCCCCTATACACACAACTACCATCCATTTGATTTATACTATCTTTGTGCAAAACCTCTCCGTTTCTTTGTCTCTTGAACAATGAAAACACAAGATTTCTTCAACTCCTCTATGCAGATATCCTAAAATTGACAGTTATCTCGACCCTCTAATTTTGCTGGCTCTATAATACGCCTGTATGTCGATGAATGCACTTTGTCAACTCTACAATTTACAAGAAAACTCCAACTCTTAGCATCCTTTCAAGTTCGATTGTGAAATGCAATTCAAGTCCTTTATTTCTAACTTCTCCCTCCAACAAGACCTCAACCACTCAATTTGTTGACACTGTAATATGACTGTATATCGACTATTCACATTGTTTAACCCTGAATTTGACAATGATTCTCAGGTTATAATACAATTACAATTCTTCTCTTCGATTCCAAGCATCTAAATGAAAATACGAGGTCGTATCATATGAAATCAAAGGTTCTCTGGTACATTACTTCATTCCTCTACTATTCAATATGAAACACTAAACCCTTGCACATTCATCACAATAACTTCTAGCTCGATTAAACCAGAGCCCTATCTCTACTATGCAATAGTCAATAATCTGTAAATGATTGACACGATCTCAATCTCAGTGAAAGAATCATATCACCATAGATACAGTCTCAGTTACTTACAGGAAACACCAATAAATACAAAAAGCACTATCTATTTATTGCAAATTTCTCAATAGGAAACCCTCGATCTTCCAACACAGTTTACACATTTTTTTTCTCTGTAGAATAGAGTGCCCCACACACCTCTCTGTCTCTCTCCCGCTTCTCTCTCCCACTGACTTCCCCCCGAAATTACTATTCATTGCTAGCCCTAACAACTAACATCCCTCCTGCATAAATGAAGGAATCTACTAAATTTAGAAAACTAACGGCTAAAATGCTGCAACCAACTAACCTAGGTGGCTCGGTCTCCTCGCAGGGAGCTTTAAACTGCCATAGATTCCTACTTTAACTCAAAAATTGACAAACAAGCAAAACTGACAATAATTAGCCAATAACACTTTAAAAGAAAGTTCCCAAATTCTTTGGATTGCAAGTCCTCTTCCAAAGCCACAACTTGTGACCAACTTGTCACATTGTTGGCCCTACCTTTGATGTTCCTGCATCAATTTCAACTACTTCAACCAATTCTAATTTGCTTAAAATCAAAAGGAAAGGGAGGAACAAGAGTAGAATAGAAGGAGAAGCATACTAAGGTTTTCTCTTTGAGTTTTTGTTGAGATAATTTAGTTTTCATTCATTCCCTAATTCACTAGAAGCTTAATTCTTTTTTATGAGAACATGGTCCTATTGTAGACAACAAGATTCAGGGCTAAATTACATCATTCAGACACTTGTTTTTCAGAGGTGTTGATCTATCTTTGATAGTCTGTGTAGACTTGTCTGTTTGTGAATTAGTTTCTATGACTGACAAAGGCTATTGTGCAGAGTCTAGTGGGAAACAATCAGTGGCAAGGTGATCCATCTTTTCAAGTTCAGTTTTTTATTTTCTGTCAGAAGTCCTTTTGTATGTTTCATTGGGGACGTCTAAGTTTGACTTTGGTTCAAAACTTCCTCAGGAAATTTTGTAAAGAGAACGATTCTTTTATGAATTGGAATGAAATAAATTATTGCTTAATATATCATGTGTGTTGATTATTACTTGGTGTCTTTACTTCTATCTCTATATTTATTTCAACATCTGATATGTTCAGAAAATTACATAAAAAATTATTTTTTCAGCAAGTTTTTAATTATAAAATAATGGCCTAAGACTTGTAAACAATACTTGTGAATTAGGATATCAGTTTTGATGGTTATAAACATAGGGTGATATTCTCATCTATATTGCTTTAGCCAAGCAGGATTTGAAAATGTTTGAGTAAGATCATTTCACATATTTTCCTCAACACAGTGGACTGCTGAAAGTTTTGGACAAAAAACTATTTTTGGATATTATAGATATTTACATTTTTGGATATAATTTGAAATATCTATGATATTTAAATTTCAAATTGTGAAATAATTATGGGAGCCACAAGGAGGCATGTGTTTGATTGATTATCTAATTATTTTTATTTTGTTAATAAATAAAGGGAATCACAAGGGGTCCCACCTACTAGTTGTTATTTAATAAAACACCCTTAATTATTATTATTATTTCCTCCCCTAAACTAAAAGTTAGTTGAGTTTTAGTTAACTTAACTACATGAGGTAGTTAAACTACTTCAACTAATTTGGAATGCATAAAAGCCAAATGAGAAGGAAGATCAAGGGGATAATAAAAGGAGAAAGCATACTAAGGTTTTCTCTTGAGTTTTATTGAGATAGTTTAGTTTTCATTAATTCTTCAATTCATTGAAATCCTAATTCTCTTTTATGAAAACAGGGTCCTATTGTAGACAGCAAGGTTCAAAGCTAAACCATATCATTCAAATTCTTGTTTCAAAGGTGTTGATCTATCTTTGATAGTTTGTGTAGACTTGTCTGTTTATGAATTAAATTTCATGACTGATAAAGGATACTGTGCAGAGTCAAGTGAGTAGTAGTCTGTGGCAAGTTGATCCACATTTTAAAGTTCAGTTTTTACTTCTTGTCAGAGTTCTTTTGTATGGTTTTCATCAGGGATATCTAAGTTTGACCTTGGTCCATGCCTCGATAGGTATTTTTGTAAAGAGAACGATTATTTTGATTTCTTGGGATGAAATAAAGAGATTGCTATTCTGTCTCATATGTGTTAATATGTGACTTGGTATTTTTGCTTTTGATCTCCACATTTACTATTTGCAATATGATATATTTAGAAAATTATATAAAAATGTTATATTTTGCAACATCTTTTATTTTAAAAATTCAGCCTAAGCCCTTGTAATTAATACTTATTGATTGAGAAACACTTTTTGAGGCTATAAACATAGGGTAAAATTCCCGACTATCTTGCCTTAGCCAAGAAAGATTCGAAAATGCTTGAGTAAGATAATTTCATATATTTTCCTCAACAACTAGTACATGTAGGAAAGGTATGCTCTCATTTTCTTCTAGTTCCATGGTAAATTTGATGTCTTCAGAGATTACATTGAGGTGATCTAAGAATTTGTTTAGTTCATTGTTTCCATGAGGCCAATTGACGTTGGTATCATCTACATACCTATTCCATCTAGATGGTTTTAGGGGGTATGATTCAAGAGCCCTTTTCTCAAAACTCTCCATGAAAGTCTTTTATTTTTAGGGGACTGCACTCAAAATTGCTTGAATCAAATAGGGAAAAGATTAAGATGATCAATAGAATGAAATCATATACCTAAAATTTCTCCTCTGCAGATTTTTATGTGACCTACAGTGACCCCTTTCAAATTTGGCTCTTCAAAAAATTCCACCCACTTCAAAGTCTTTGTTGGTAAATCTCTCTTACATAAATCTCCCCTCTAAAATTTGGCAAAAGAATTAAATAATGAATAGGGTTTTTGTTTATAAAAACATACATTTAGAAAAATTGAATTTCTCGTTCATTTTTTTGTTGTATATTTTGGTGCATTGATGATAAACGTGAGCATTGTTTTTTATGTAACTGACTTTTTCAGTGTGTTATACAATAGGTAGTGCACCGGTGCGATGTGTATGTAGAACACACTAACTCATTTTTTCGTTTTATATTTCAATGCATTGATAGTAAACATGTGCACTATTTTTTGTAACTTGTTTTAATCGACACACTATATAGTTCGTACAACACCAATGCGGTGTTTAAGTACTAACACAATGACAAACAATTTAATTTGCAAAATGCAAATGCAAACATCTAGATCTAAATTCTACGGAGGTTTTTCTTTGCAAAGATAATAATGGAGGTCAGTTTTCAATGCTTCTCATAACTTAAAGCACCAGTCAATTTTGGGCATAACAATGCACCGGGGCATCCTTATATAATTAAGATCATCGTTAACTTAAAAAAGTTATTCAAAATTTAGTTTGAAATTAGATTGTTCTATGCTTCTTAAGATGACGATTTTGGCTCAAACGTAGGAAAAAAGGAATTATAATATCAAATGGCCAATTCTTCAGATTCCAGCTCATTCCATATCGTTGCAGGTCCTTCACGTTCTCTCCCACCAATTGTAATAAGTTTATATTCTATTTATAATTTATTTATCTCATTCAACTTATGTTATGTATGCACATGTAGTTGAATAATTGTTCATTGAATTTTGTATGATCACAATTCAAGATCAAGTTCAGATGTGTAAGATATTCTAGTAGTCCCAAAATTCCGCAATATCTTATCATGAGAAAGATACCACAAGAAGATTTTTGATGAAAATTGACAGTTTCTTTACCCTACCAATTATAACATGCCATCTTCCAGCAACTAGCCTAAGTCAACGATATTACACTGTGAATTTGATCTCTTTTATGCAAACACCCCTTGGGGTGTAAGAAAACGATGATTGAGTAATTGTATTTTTTTATTTTCAATAGAACAAATGTAAAAATATTTCTTAATTCAACATTTGTTTTATAAAGTGGTTGGTTGCATGTTTATTATTGGATTTTGTTTCCATGATTCTAATAAATGTTTGGTATAATGTTTGAACATTTTTTTTCGATGGAATAAATTGTGGTAAACCCTCGATTATTTCCCCACATTTCATGGATGGTAAATAGGGTAAACCTTCGACCTAATTACATGCCTAACCCGGTGGGGACATTGAGTGAGGATCAACAATATTATCAAGAACAACAACAGTTGGTCGGGGATTTGACCCCGAGACCTCATTCAAAATAACTAGAACACTCAACCATTAGAACTAAGCCATTAAGCTATATAATGTTTGAACATACTAAATGCATTGCGTTATTAATACTAACAAATTATTGTTCAATATTTTTACAATCAATATTTTGATGACGATCAACATGTCTACCATCTACCATTGCACCCCGCTATGATTTCAAGTCACGATATTGCTATTGAATGAGTACAACTCGGAGAGGAAGCATACCAAGCATGGTTGAATTAACCACCAACTATTCAATTCCCATTACATATCAAGTCGCCAATTCATAACCTCTACAATAATACTACTTTTTCACATGTTGGGGACGAAGGGAATGATACAGAGGTTGGTATGGATGATTTCTTATGGGATACTCAATCCATGGAGGGAATGTTTCTATATGCATTCCAACAAAATGAACTAGGGGATGACGCTGATATCGTTGATACCATCTTTGAAAGCCTGGAATATTCTTCCACCACCCATCTCTTTGGACATGGGTCAAGGTATAACCAACTAGGGACAACAATGTTACTGTACAACTTTGTTACTTTTGGCTCAAAATGATCCTTTTGAAGGATATATTTTTTTTGGCACCCCAACCCCTATTGCATTAAAGGATAGGAAAATCATGACATCTTATTGTTGTGTTAGTAATATTATCGATGTAATGTTCAATATTTTTACAATCAAGATTCCAACGACGAGTGACCTGTCTACCATATATTGTTGCACCCTACTATGAATTCAAGTCATGAGCTTGTTATTAAACGAGAATAGCTCAGAGAGGAAGAATATCGAGCATGGTTGAATCAACTACCTATTCAATTCCCACTACGTCCTGAGTCACCAATTCAAACCCTCTACAGTAATACTAGTTCTTCACATGTTGGGGAGGAAGGCAATGATACATAGGTTGGTATGGATTATTTCTTATGGGATACCCAAGACATGGAGGAAATTTTGTTACATGCACTCCAACAAAATGAACTAGGGGATGGCATTGATAACGTTGATGCCTTCTTTGAAAGCCTAAACTCTACTTCCACCACCCCTCTCTTTGGACATGGGTCAAGGTCTACCCAACTAGGGACAACAATGTTACTGTACAACTTGAAATCAATGTATGGTATGTCATATGTGCGCTTCTCAACACTTTTGAGGTAACTAACCATTAAGTCCCATAATGTTTTAAGGATTCTTTTCACATAGTGAAGGAAGAAAATGGTTGATTTATGCATGCTTAATGGAAGTGTACATTTCTATTTACCTCTAATTGCAAGTTACTTAAAGATAATTTTCTAATTATCTTTAAGTAACTTTCAATTAGAGGGAAATAGAAATGTACACTTCCATTAAGCATGCATAAATCAACCATTTTCTTCCTTCACAGTGTGACAAGAATCCTTAAAAAATTATGGGACTTAATGGTTAGTTACCTCAAAAGTGTCGAGAAACATGTGTCTGACATACCATACATTGATTTCAAGTTGTACAGTAACATTATTGTCCCTAGTTGGGTATACCTTGACCCATGTCCAAAGAGAGGGGTGGTGGAAGTATATTTTAGACTTTCAAAGAAGGCGATATCAACATCATCCCCTAGTTCATTTTGTTGGAATTCATGTAACAACATTTCCTCCATGGCTTGGGTATCCCATAAGAAATTATCCATACCAATCTATGTATCATTGCCTTCTTCCCCAACATGTGAAGAACTAGTATTACTGTAGAGGGTTTGAATTGGTGACTCAGGATGTAGTAGAAATTGAATAGGTGGTTGATTCAACAATGATCAGTATGCTTCCTCTCTGAGCTATTCTCTTTTGATAACAAGCTCATGACTTGAATTCGTAGTAGGGTGCAACAATATATGGTAGACATGTCGCTCGTCGTTAGAATCCTGATTGTAAAAACATTGAACATTACATCGATAATGTTAGTAACACAACAAGCCGATGTCATGATTTTCCTATCATTTAATGCGAGAGGGGTTGGGGTGCCAAAAAAAATATATCCTTCGAAAGGATCATTTTGATCCAAAATTAAGATGTTTTTTTAATTCAAGAAACCATGTATGATAGATCAAAATCTAGAGCAGTATTGGATCCTTGGATAAAAGGTTGGTGTTTATATGTAGTCGACGCCTTGAGATAGTCTTGAGGTTTAATTGGAAGTCTGGTGGATTCTAGCTTTCAAAGATATCTATTCTTTGTTTGTTCATTCATCCATCGTGGTCAAATTGGAAGTCAAGGAAGTAATGTGGTAAATGTCTTCAAGCCCTATTTAGAAAAAATTCCTTTTTTGGGAAAGTCTGGTGGATTCCAGAGTTTTGTGTGATTCCCATACTGTGGTTGGTTGTGATTTGAACCTTTATTTATCTCTAAGGGAAGTCCAAGGGACCCATCCCCAATGAGAATCAGAGCGATTTTTTTTCATCCTTCTTTGAGAAGTACCATATTGTTGACATTGACCCTGTCAAATTGGTCCTGATTTGGAGAAATTTCTGCACAAATGACAAATCAATGTCCAAAACATTAAATAGATTCTTGGTCTTTGAGGCCTTACTAAGTATCATATTTCTTTGGAAGTCAAGCATATTAGAAGGGGAATTGGATTGTCTGATCACAAGCCCATTCTTCTTAAGTTTTCCTCTAGGGGGGAGTCACCTCTGGCTCCACACAATTTTAATCCTATTTGGATGGATGAGGAGGATTATTGGGCACTTGTCATCAAATAATGGTCCCATTTGTCCTCATCCTCTGATTCTCATTGTATGTGCCAATTCAGAGAAAACCTACCTAGAGACAAATTCATTACCAAGCTTTGGCTTAAATCCTATGCTGAAATATCACTAGAGAAGTTAAGGGAGGCCAAAGCATTTATTTCCTAACTCTACTCATAAATGGACGGGGGCTCTATTATTGTTTCCCAACTTCAACAATTAAGGTCCTTAGAAGTTATTCATCGTGTTTTTTTGGAAAAGGATGAACAAACTTGGAGGTTGAAGAGCATATATTTGTGGTTAAATGATCTGAATTATATTGAGAATGAAATGGAACACACACAAAAATACAGTAGAGAGTACAACAATACAGTGAAACCCAACTTTCATTATTGAATGAAATGGAAGAATAATGTAGAACACATTTTAGATAGAATGGTGGTAGCTTATCTTTGAAGAGAAGAGATGTCAGCTACTCTCATTTGCAAAAAGATGATTACAAAGAGGCCGAAAAGGGCCTTATATAATGAATAATCAAAGAAAAAAAAAAATTAAACATCAAAAACCTAACCATGGAAGATCAAACACCAAAATTATTGTGGGAACCGAGGTGGTTAATTGATATGCCAACTTCCCGGGAGCACAACTTTTGCATACGGCCTCCATTTGGGGTGCACAATAGCTCATTGTAAAGAAATATCCAAGAATTACAAATTTTGGTTGGGGATAGGGAATTCCATGGAAACCGCTAACCCCTTGAATGTCAAAAAAAATTGTCTAAGGCCTAAAAAATGGTCCAGGGAGTTCAGGACCTGAAAACCAGAGAAAAATTGCCAATAAGATAGAGAATCGTTGAGCTAGTGGAAGAGGTGGGAAACCATCGATATCCACATGGATTAGTCCTCCCACCTTAGGAAGCAATGGTATCCATTGTGTCAATTTCCCTCATCAGATGGGGACACGTCTACTAAATTCATATCCTAGTGAACTACTTTCCTTGGTGAAGAAGTTTTCCTGCTTTGACGACCCGATAGAGAAATATGTCCTATTGGTGGTTCCCTTTCATATGTGTATCCATAATTCAATCAGTTCTATTTGGTATGTGTTATATTATTTGCACGACTAGCTCTAGTGTTTGGGGGTGCACATGGGGGTTTGAGGGGGGTTTCTAGCCCCCCCCAAGATTTGTTTTTTTGCCTTGAGAAACATGTCATATTTGTTCCTCATTTTTTGTGTCGCCTCTATTTTCATGTCCATTGTTGGGCAGTTTTTTGGCACATGGTTTTTGCCGATATTTTTCTATTTCTGATTAAGGAATTAGGGTTTTTGACTAATCTAGGACATTGGGTTAGGGTTTTGGATGTCGTTAGATCCTATATGTATATATTATTGTAAACAATGCATGACTATGAATGAATATAGAATATGTTGGTTTTCCCGGCTTGGGTTTCCAGGGGAAAAATCTCTATGTAATGTGTGTATTTTCCATTGTATTTTTTTTTGTTCTTTTATTGAAAATCTGTTTGCAGTAAATATTGTACAAGGTTAAAATATACATTTGGTATCAAAGCTTTGTTGGCTTCAAGGGGACACCTTTGTGGTAAAAGGTTTGGCTTAGGACTGTGATAAGACTTGTTACAGTTAGAGATATGTGGTATTGATTTTTCAGGTGAAAAGAAATGGCGAGAAGTTCAAAAATGGAGACCAAGAAGTTTAATGGGAAAGTTTTGAGTTGTGGAAGATCAAGATGGAAGATCTGTTGGAGGAAAAATATCAGTGGATCGTGGTGGATCTAGGTACTGCACCTACAGGAACTTCAACAGGTGACTGGAAAAAGTTGGATCAAAAGGAAAAGAGTACTATCCAACTATGTCTCTCAGATTTAGTATTATTGAATGTGCTAGAGGAAGCTACAACCAAATATTTATGGGATAAGTTGGGGAAGTTGTATCAATCTAAGTCCTTAGTAAATAAACTATTCCTGAGAAAGAAGTTGTATAACTTGAGGATGAGATATGGAGACTTAGTGGCAGAACATTTGAACACCTTCAATACTGTGGTAAGTTAGTTAGTATTTGTTGAGATTAAAATTTCAGATGAAGATAAGTGTATCAACTTACTGTCCTCTTTACCAAACTCGTGGGATAGTTTGGTTGTGTCCATAGGTAGTAATACAACTTCCTTGAAGTTTGATGAAATGGTATCATCCTTGTTGTTGGAGGAGATGAGACGAAAGAACATGGAAGGACATAGCATAAATGCATTATTTGGAAGAGGATGTTCCTAGGAAAGAAGTAGATCTAAGTCCTC